>JAAGNO010025001.1:12215-36029 GCA_033439905.1 Ceryle rudis
GTGTTCCAAAGGCAGGAAGGTGGGTGAAGTCAGTGCTATGCTTTACTGGGGCAGAACTGTTACTGGGGCAGAACTGTGAACTGTAAAAACCGAACGGTGAAGAGGTTATGGAAACCGTACACAGCAACACCCTGCCTGAGGCACAGCCAAGAAATCTCTGTTACAAGGCTTCAAATTCCTTTCAGTAGAGGATTTGGGAGCTGAGGAGACAACCCGCTGTCAGGAAGACCTCATTTCCTGCAGAAGTTCTGGGGGAAATTGACACTGTAATGAAAGAGGCAGAACCCAGTGGAGCCCCAGCAATGGCATTCATTGGTTGGTGTCACTCACCACTTGGGACTCTGCCTTGCTGAGATGCGCTGCTCTCAGATGCCTTCTCTCTGGCTCCCAGGAGAGCCTGAATATCGGCGTGTAATTTGTCCAGATCAGCCTCCCCCGAGGCCAGAGCTCGGCAGTGCAATACCAGGGAGACATCTCTGTTGTAGAGCTGGAAGTACTGACAGACGCGGCTGGCTTCGTGCACGCTTCCCTCATCAAGAAGGCATCCGACCAGAAACTTGAGCGATCCCTCCTCCTCACTAGTCAAGGTCTGCTGAGACTCTCTGAACGCAAGCCCCTCTAGTTTCAGATACTTAGGCGTGTTCAGAGCAGGGTGCTTTGAAAAAGAAAACTCCTTCGCCAAGTTATCAAAGGTGAGGTCTCCGTCGACTCCGTGGGAGGAAAATCCCAACTTGCCTGGCCCCTCATCTGCAGGTGACGTTTGCTGTGCGATGCGACAAACCCAGACCTGCTTCTCTATGTCTTCTAACGCGTGCAGCGACACCGCATCGCTCTTGGCTAGCCAATGGCCAGCTAGAGTCAGCAGCAGATGCCTCTCCATAACGCTGTTTGTCTTCTCACGAGCTGAAGATTCAAATACTGTCTTTGCTTGATCCAAGAAAAAATCAGATGCAGCTTTGCTGGAGATGGAATTTTTCGTGAAGTTGTCGTTACATTTTTTCCAGAATTCAATTCTTGTTTGGTTTTGGTGCCACTGGCCGATGTCTCTTAAGTGATGTAGATCCCTTAGAACCTGCAAAATTCACAAGAGCTTTTAAACAACTGTCTTTGCAAAGACGAGAACTCGCCCCGGATGGCCAGCATACTGAAAAAATGAACTTGGGTTAAGCGTGTCAACACGCACCAAATCCAGCTGGTTTTCTCACCAAAGAAAACTGACTGCATGGCAAGTAAAGCCAGTAGGAGAATCGTGAAAGCGAGACTGTGCTTTCCAGCTCAGCACTTGTTTGGGGCACCTGCATTTAAAATAAAAAGCAATCCGAAGAAAAATTTGTGTTTCAGGAGGGCTGAGAAGTAACCTTCTCAATACTGCCAGCAACAGGAGCACCGAGAGGCGAGTATCATACTTAAACTGCTGTACCTCTCGTATAACTACGTTGTCCACGGGCAGTTCAGCAAGTGCTGCTACGTCCCGAGCCAGTGCGAACATCCCCTTCTGCTGTAGCTGCTCCAGGATCGATCCGCACTCCCTCTGGAACGTCTCCAGGCGGTAACTGGTCAGGATGGAGCGATTAATTGATACAGAGGAATCCTTCAGGGCCTCGCTGAGCGCGCAGAGTTTCTTCACGTAAGGACCTGCTTTAAAAGAGTATAAACAGCTAAAGGCAGCTGCTTTTGATACCCGAGGAAATTCTGCTCCTTATTTCCGCATGCAGCCCTGCCAGAGGAGCACAGGTTTTGCACTGTCAAGCTTTCCCGAGACTGAAAATAAGCTCTAACTCCGTAACTAAAATACTTCTGCAGATAATCTGCGTGCTCCTCGCCAACACTCGCCCGTCATCCTTCTCCCAAACAGACTCGCACGCATTTTCACCCCTCCAATTCACCGTAAGGACCAAGTCTGGTTACAGGAATTCTTATACAAAACCAACCAGTATGAATACACTCAGCATAAACACGTGCAGTCACTCCAGATCCACCGTATGTGGTCTTTGGACTGAAGCAGCCATCCCATCTAAGAGAGGGAGATGTATTTACCATCGAGGAGGTTATCTGCCGAAGCCAACAGCTGTAAGAGTTTTCCCAGTTCATACTCCGTTCTACACTGCTGCAGCATCAACTCCAGGAGGAACAATGCTTGGGATTCCAACCACGGCACAGGTAACTCTGAAGCTGCTGGTTCATCTTCAGTTTTAAGCTGCGTGGATAAAGATTTTTAAGCATTGGGATTTAATTCCTTGGTTTTGGCAGCTCGGTGGGAATCACACTGGAAACGGAAGGTGTAGCAGATCCACCTCCCGCTTTAAGAAACAAGGAACCGCCATTCCCAAGAGGACACCGATCCACCACCGACGTAGGTTTGACTTTGATCTGAAAGTAGGCAATTTTGTGACAGGGTGACCAGCAGTTCCTCCTGATAATCGTGGAAGAGATAAAATATGCAATGAGGATCGGAAGTGGATGCAATGAGGATCGGAAGTGGATGCAATGAGGATCGGAAGTGGATGCAATGAGGATCCGGCCTGAGCTTGAATTGCAAGAAGGAAACCCACTAATGACATGGAATGTTAGTTACTGACATCCTCAGGGAACTAGAAAATTGTGATGGAAAGAACTGAAGTTATTTGTGAAAATGTCTATGTGACCAACAAGGAACACTGCACGAAAACACTCTGCTCCTCTTAAAGCCAACTGCTCCATCAGGGTTTCACTCCAAGTGCGTCATTCAGTTCCCTCAGCCATTTTCCAAGAAAAGTCTACACAGCTCCCAAAACTACAGCGATACCAGAGTTCTTCAGAAACTCTGAAACACATTCAGAAGAGTTGAATCTTAACCAGATATTCCCTGTAAGTCACTGATCAGCACAACACTGCCTCGGTGAGTCACTGGAATGGGATTCCCAGAGAAGCTGTGGACACCTCATCCCTGGAAGTGTTTTAAGACCGCATTGGACGGGGCTCTGAGCAACCTGCTCCAGTGGGAGGTGTCCCTGCCCGTGGCAGGGGGGTGTGAACCAGATGATCTTTAAGGTCCCTTCCAACCCAACCCATTCTGGGACTCTATGACATACCCAGGTCAGTACAGAACAGAGAACACCCCACAGTTACTCACTCACCACAAGTCATTCAACTTACCAACCATGGCCCTACCCGAGTGAATGCCAACCTCCAGGCAGCAAACTGCTCGCACAAGGAGCCTGACAGACAAACTGCTGCAGCCTTCTCCTTCACCAGTCAGCTGCTGGATCATTCTGAGCACACCCCGTTTCATTATTTTCATCTATGACATTAGATGCCAATCACATTTTAATCACGGAAGACCTTGGCAATGACATTCAGAGAAAATGAGTTTGCTTACTTTTGTGAGACTTTCCTGAAACTGGTCCAGTTTGGTTTTAGCTTCGCTGTATTTTTTACAGTTCACACACAGTTCATACACCTCCAGTATATATAGAGAAGGGGAATCCTTCAAGACACAAAAAATAGGTTATAATTCTTCCCTAAAAGCACCACAATAAATGTAGAATTTGTCTTTCTCAGTACTAGAACATTAAAGTTCTCATTTATGACAGTTACATGCCAGGTTGATACACAATCTGAAAACCTGTCGCAGTGGGAAGAACTTCCATTCAAAGATTTTCTTACGTGACCAGGAGTTTTGGGTCAAGAAACAGTGGGGGAATCTCTAGGCCACCTCCTCTCCAAGATGACCCGAGATGCACTCAGCTCTACCACCAAGAGGACACTTCCTTACCTTTAAAAAGAGCTGGAAGCCATTTAGAAGCGTTTTACTTTTTTGCTTTCTTAGAAAGACTTTCCAGATAACTGACAGGTCATCGAGATCCCACTCATGATGTTCTGCTGGGCTCCGAATATGTTTTGTCGCTTCAGCTCTGGCAGCGTCGTCCGCAGTAGTAATTATCCAAACACAGAGGCAATGAATGATGTTTGCATCCTGTCAGATGACAGACATGATGGGTTTATAATAACCAGAGGCAAGCATCGCCTCGTTACGTATCACTTGGCCAAACGTGTCATACTATTCACAATTACTACCAAAAAGCCTCAGTGAATGCTCCCACACATTTAACATTTAAGATAACTAGGCACAACCGTCACTTCTTTAATACTTATTCCTCTAACAGCAAAATAACCTCATCAATACTCACTTGGAAACACGCTGCTAAAACGCTCAGAATGGGAGCGTGCTCTCTGAGTCCTTCAGCCAAGAGGTAACGCCAAGGGTCAGACTTCCCCTGACACCGGAGGAGGATTTGGAAGAGACTATCTGTGTATTTGCTCCTGAACACACTGTTTTTAGGACTCCCTGCCTCAGGATGCAAAAGTGGTAACTTCTCCAGCGCCAACATCAAGTGATCTTGTAAAACAGGAGTGAAATCTGGAAGGATAGGAATGACCTAGGGAAAAGAGAACCAGAAGCATCAAGAGAGCGAGATCCAAAGAGGAGGTGGGGGAGGAAGGACCGAAGCATTAACTACACAGAAAAGACAAATAAAACATTCTTAAATTGGATTTTTCTTTTTTAGAATAACTTTGGAGACTTAGAGAGGGAGAAGTGTTCTGCGGGTGTGAATTATTCTAATAAGACATGGAAGCTCCTCCATGACAAAAGGACGCTCTTGATAAACTCTACCTTCATTTAAAACCCCTGCCAGTTGGCTCACCTCAGCTGGCTGGTAGCTGTACAGCTGGGCCTGGACGATGAACTGCAGCCAGTCGCTGGATTTGGCACATTCCTTTAGGTAAGACGTACTCGGTCTGATACCATGGACTTTACAGAACTGCATCACCAAAGACCACTGCCTTCTGGAGTCACTAGAGGTCCTGCACGGAACGGAAACAGCTTCAGCTGTAATAAACTGGTGTCTATACCCGATGCTAACGACGTCTAAACTCCTCGCGTGGCCCGAGATCTGCAAATAGCCACACCAGCACTTCCACTGACTTCTCTACAGATTAGGTCACATTCTGCCGTGGGAGCCTTCGGCTGCACCCTGGGGGCGGTCCCACCCAAGGCAGCTCCACTGTCCTATCTGGACAACGGCGGCTGGAGAAGTCGACAGCCTTCCCTGCGAGAGCTCTGGGGAACGGCGAGCCCAAGGTGCTGACTGCACCCCCTTGCTCTTGCCAAGGCACAGCTACTCCTACCTCCGCGACTGGAAACGCCAAGACTGCGTTCTGAATTGAAATACCGTTGTTCATTTGACTGCAACAAACCACAGGCACGTCTCTTCAGTATCACCTGAATACACAAGTGTGAGCACCGAATGCTACATCTCAATCTGCCAGCAAAAGCCTTTACACCGTATTTTACTCACTTCTTTATTCCTTGATGCTCAATTGCATCCCAAAAGGCTTCTTCTAAGGAATTAAGAATTTCTGCTGCGGCTGCTTTTTCACCACCGGACAATTTTGTAAACTTTTCCACTGTTTAAAAGAACATATTACTATTTCTAGGTGCTGTTGGGGATTAGCATAACAGTAATAGATTCAAAAGTACCAGCATCGACAAGCAGAACAATCGCTGTTAGTGTAAATGACCCAGTAGCTATGCCAAGGCTGGTGTCAAAGTGGCTAGGGGACTTGTGAAATAGAACTTCCATTTTCAAATCACATAAACTGTTTTGGGGTTTTTTTTAATTATTTTTTAATAGGCTCTACCTATAGCCTTAAGTAACATGTATTTTTAGAATGACCAGGGATATATAAATAAATGCCAGTAGGTTCCTAGTTGGGATAAAAAGACCCCGTGGACCTAGAGTTAGAAATCTAACTTTCTAAACTGATCCCAGGCATCATTTGAATTTCCTTCAGCTTGGAACATCTGATTGCACTGCAGTTCTAAGACAGTTTTCAAGCATGAAAAAGAGATGTGGTAGAGTCCCTCCGTTTAATCCTCTAGTAATATTATTACAACATTAGACTGGACTTTACTAAATACTACACCGAGCGTTAGGCAGCTGCTGGACAGCGTCTCTCAGCTACTCCTGCAATTCTGGCTGTGTTATATGACAGTCTTCCTCCCTTAGCTGGTATCCCAGGGGCAAAATGCACCTTCAAATTTAGTAAGGAGCAGGAGTACAAGCAGAGCAGAATTCTCAGCTCGTCCAAGGACAGGATGATTTTACTGCATTCCCGAGAAGTTCGGAACGATCT
This sequence comes from Ceryle rudis, assembly GCA_033439905.1. Taxonomy (NCBI): domain Eukaryota; kingdom Metazoa; phylum Chordata; class Aves; order Coraciiformes; family Cerylidae; genus Ceryle; species Ceryle rudis. Next base: position 18,393 of record JAAGNO010025001.1, read on the forward strand.
TTTCAACCCATCACTGCTTCCCTTCCCAGTACAGAAATAACACTTGATTTTAAAACAAAGACAAGACACCCTTACCCAAAGATTCTTTTATCTGACTGTGCTGAGATTCTTGGTTTCTAGCTCTGTAAGTGAAAATTATGTTTGCCACTTTCAGGTCGACCCTGAGTTTGAGGCTGTCGAGACCGAGCAGTTCTAGAAAACACACGGAGGCTGCTCCGACCGAAGGCACGCTGAAGAAGGAAAGGGCTAAGACACAGGCTTCGTCTCCTGCTTGCCGAATCCTGAAACCAAAACGAACACCCGTTAGCACGTACGGTTTCTAACCCTTCTAAAAACACGGCTACTCCCCACCTAGAGAAGTACCTACAAGGTTCACTAAACTCACAGACTTTATTTACAGACCAAAAGCCGCCTATTTATAAAATAAAAAGTGTAGGTATGAGAATAAAGCCTCACCAATGATTGAGCAACCTGCTCCAGGGGGAGGTGTCCCTGCCCTGGGCAGGAGGGGTGGAACAAGATGATCTTTAAGGTCCCTCCCAACCCAGACCATTTTATGACGCTATGAGAAGCACGGAGTTTGCAGTTTAGTAAAGTTTAACAAGAACTAAACCAACTGCATTTGATATTGTCATTAATTGAAAGCACTTGCCGACGGTTTTGGTGCAAAAAGGCCCATCGGAGAGTTTACAGGCATCAGGAGCTGAAACTGACGTGCTAATTCTGAGTATACTTCACAGTAAATTTAATACCTTCACGCAAGACGTGCGATTTGCCTGTATCCTCTTGAACACGTGATTCTGAACCTTTGGCCAGAAAATTTAATTCCTTCAGTCTCCAAAAAATTATTTATTAATTTAACTAACAAGAGTGTCATCCCTGGGAAATGTCCAAGAAAAGGGAGATCTTTTTTCTACAAAGCAATTGAGAGGCTCAGGTGCCTAGAAGAAAAGCCTCCCTGTGTTTGCTATGACTGGGACATTTTTCATTCCTTGCTCTCATTGTGCAGAGTTTATTTAGTTAACTGAAGATGCAGCTCACCATCTTTCAGGCGTTACCCGATTTCTCTCCCACTCGGTCCCAGACCACCTAAAATGCCAAGCGACCCAGTGCACACCACTTGTTTGCTGCTGGGGAGGGTTAAGGTTACTCCAGGGGCTAAATTACAACCTCAAACCAACAACCCGACCGTCCTATCTGAGAAGACTTACAACTCTTTGGGGGATTTGCTCTTCAGTAACTGCTGGACCAAAAAGGTACCAAAAGCAAATGACGGACGTCCATGCTGCAAATAGTAGACAAAATCCAGTCGTTCCATTATAGCGTATTTGTTCACCAGCTCGGGGGATGAAAAATGGGGGAAGTCACTTGATGCATCTAGAAAGAACAGCGTCATTATTCGGAGCTGACGAATAGTGGAATTAAACATAACAAACGGCCTTCAGCTACAAACCATGAGGTGACAATCAAATACCTCTCTTCTGTCTGAATTCAAGTCTCAGCACACCCAAACCCCGCGGAAGTTCCAGTTCTCATTGTAAAATCAGAACTCTGGATCAATTCTTAGGCCCTCAAGTGACGTTTACAAGAAAATACAGCTGTTCTACCTCATGTCACCTTTCAGATCAATTCTGTCTGTGATCAATGGGAAAAGGATATAATTTCGAAACAAAATTTTAGTAATTTACACTGTTTTTGTAAAAGATGTGGCCTTCTGAAGAAGTTACCTGCCAAGTCATTCCACTGGAAGGTCTTTTATCCCTAGCAAAGCATATCAGATTTGAAAAGTAACATACCTGACACGGCAAGAGTATTTGTTGACTGCCAGCCAAATAATTTCGTGGGATCAAAGGGCACTAATGACTGAAAGATTAGAAACAAAATATATTGAGACAGCTTAAAATATTCACATTAGACCAGACTACAGAATATTTCAGGGAGCTATAGCAGCAGACAATCAGGAGAGGCTCGTGACGCTGTCAAGCAGCGACGTATCTTGTGCAGTTCTCTCTCCAAGGTACGGATTTATCTGCTCTGTGGGATCAGAGCCCAAAGGAGTACAGGGGAAGTGGCTCAGACTCTGCTCTGAGGAAACGGGGAGAGACCACGCTTAAGTATTTTGCTAAACTGTGATCGTGGCCAAGTTAACACTTTCCTAACATTGAGTAATTTGCAGCATTTCTTCCAGCTTTCAGTTCGTCTCCTACCCCAGAGCTGAAGTAAAAGGCGTGTGTCACAACAGAAATGTGTCACAACACTCCACGAGGCACTATCCTTGAATTCAACTTTCCCTCGGATCATGGAAAACATCTTAATTTCTGTAAAACTAAATAACCTGCCCACCGAGCACAGCAAGAACATCACTTCTCTGGCATTCCAGGACTGCTGAGGTTAAGCAGTGCCACTGCCTTCGTATAGCTGGGGGAGCAGGCAGCAGCCACACTCAGGGTATTTAGCCACCATTTAAAAATAATTACACGTTCAGAATGAAGCTATGAACTTTTAACTCCAAATTAAAGAATCCAAGGATTCAGTGTATGGTCCCCACCCTCCAGGCTTTAGCTGAAAACAAACTTCTCTTAGTTTACTTCTGTTCCGCCAAAAAAGCACTTGTGTACCTGAAGCAGATGGTAGAGAGAGATGTCAGGTGGCAAAATTCCATGAGGAGTACACGGGGGAAAGAGAGCAGCTTTGAGTTTGGGGTAAGGAGTCAATGCCATTTTTAAGAGCTGTGGATCAACTTTCTTTAGAGGCTTTTCTGTATCTTCATTCTGAAGAACCTGCATGGCAAAGAAGCGAAATCATTTCACTCCAAAGAAGAAACTGGCTCAAGATAATAATAAACCAGTCTTTGAATGCGCCAAACCACCTGCCCGAGGGGAATCTGACATACAGTGATAACACAGTATCCTTTTTTTCCCCTGCAAAGTTGCATTAGCCATCTCTGCAACAGCACCTGATGGTTTAGGTCACCGTGCTGTGTGTCAAAAGGCTGCCCGTGCTAATACGTTGTCTTCCAACACGTGGCTCACCATTTCAGAAGGTTCTTGAAACCATTTTTCCAAACTAAAACTATCCGAAGAACCCAAGTGCTTCAGCTGTAACTGTTACAAAGGAGTTAAAGACTCCAACTCCTGTGCCTTGCTGCTTCTAAACCGCATCACCTCAAACCGCTCTACCCACTTCTTTTGGTCACGCTGAACCCAGATTTTTATAGGAGAAGAAACGAACTGATGGCATTGGTGTTTATTTTCATTAACTTACTCCTCGGAGTTTTCAACACCCTGCGAGAACGTCTCCAATAGCTTATCAGTGACTCGTGGCACACAGTACCTGATCAATACCTCCAGGCGCGTACATCGTAGTAGCAAGTGCCAAGAGCGTCCGTCCCTCCAGCAGCATGCTACTCACGCTGGCTTGGTTACTGGGAATCAAGATCTGAGCATTTGCTAGACTAGCCTGAAAAATCATCTTTGGATCTTCAAAGAAAAAAAGGGGAGATTTCATTTCAGGCAAACCCAATATTAAATCATTAAATCGCGCATTAAAACCACTCTATGACTACGACAAATGTTGAACTTTCTACTTTTTTTTTTGTTATTAACAGTTAAAGTTCATAGTCAGTTTTTCCTCCATTTAAACACAGATGAGCTATTCTAAATTTCACAGCGCTTTCCCCAGTTCCAAAGCCCAGTTCTACCTACCCAGATTGATTTGGATGGACTCCCCCAGTTCATCACTGCCTTGGTTCAATTCTTTACCCTACGCTGATCACACGTTCCGAAAAAGCTTCACTTGGATTTATTTTTTGTCATTTAACGTGTGACTCTACAGATGTTTGTTTAAAAAGTTAACTGATTTAAGGATGCAAACTTTACTGATTTCCAATTACAGTAACAAAGAAAAAAAGCCAACACATAGTCCAAGGGGCAGAGAAGTCAAAATGCACCACGAGCACAAGCTTTCATTTTAACAGTATGTGCATTTTCTTAGGAGTTGTTCTGCTCAACCTGTGGGGAATATAATCAAATTGGAGGCAGTGATGATCACACACAAAATAATTCTCACATGTCTACAGCCTCCAAATCTTTCTGTACAGCTTAAGCAGGAATTCTAATCCACGTTCTAGAGGCGAGGAACCGATGCACACGTAAATGATTCGCCACGGTCAAAAGCACACTTGCAGCAGAGCAGAGAACAAAACGCCGCTGTGCCCAGCACCCGGCGAGCAGCATAAACATCAGGCCACCTCCCGAGAGGCCGGGCTCCTACCTCGGGGGTTCCCGGCAACCCCGCGACACTGCACGAGGAATTCAAACCAGGGATGCGCTTCATGCAATTCCTTGTTGTCCAAAATAGGGCAGTCTGAAGGAGTTAAACTGGAAATAAGAAGAGAGGCAGCACAGTGAAAATACAGTCTCTGCAACCATCCCCTGCCCCAGTGCAACACCACGTTAAAAAGTCTCCAGCATCTGACTTGCTGTTACAGTGACTCATTTCACCTGTTCCTATGACGCAGCCAAAGCCCACCACCCTCCCCCACAAGACATCCAGCTTTAGCTGGCGTGGCAGCTCTGACAGCTCCCTTCTTGAAGATTCTGTTTCTGGGCTTGTCTGCTTCCATACATCAAAGTAACAGCTTCAGACCCGACAACCCCACACGCTTTCCAAAGAAGGGTCTTGACTCACAAATACCACTCTGCACAGTTTAAATACGTTAAGCAAACTAAACCCGACTATGCAAACAAAACGAACAAAAACCCACAAACCAACCAACAAAACCCACAAACCAACCAACCAAACCCCACAAACCACCCAACCAAAACCCACAAACCAACCAACCAAAACCCACCACATAAACCCAACCAAAACCCACCACATAAACCCAACCAAAACCCACCACATAAACCCAACCAAACCAACCAAACCAAAAACAACAACCCCCCCCAACAACAACAACAACAAAAGAGATCTCTTGGCTTTTTTCTGGTCTGCTTTTACCTTCTTAGTAATTACACTGACAGACTGGAGTCAGAGGTAAGAAACTTTAACTGTGAAGTATTCGTTAAGTGGACAGTATTCCACTAGTTCCCACACTTGATATTGCTTTCTCCTTCAAATCCCAACTAAGCCCCATTTAGATGGAAACCAGCAATCTCTTTATTTGCAAACGGATCAAGAATGGATTCATAGCTGTGCTCAGGCGAGAGCTTCTGAAGAACAAGTTGCCTCGGCTCATTTAAGATTGTATTGCTTTTACCTTCATACTAATTACAACTAGAATTGTTCCCTTTGATGACTGACACTCAAATTAATACTGACAAAACAACCCGAATAAAGCTCTGAAAGAAACCTAACCCCCTGCCCCAATGTCTTCCATTAAATGACACCGTTGTGACCCTTCCTTGCCAAACAGGAAGGGTGACGGAAAACTCTTATCGCCAACTATTACATTTGTGGTTCCTTGTTTAAATCCACGTGAGACCCGGGGAAGGAGAAGTGTTCATACCTGTAATAGTCTAAGTAAGTGTACAACAGATACTGCAAATTATGCTCTAAACAGTGAAGGACAAAACGAGCGTGGAAATCCAAACCGCTTGCAGCACTGCGCTTTGGAACAGGGTGAGGATTCTGCAGGACTCCCCCAAGGGAAGACACTCTTTGGAGCAGAAGTTCAAAATCTTCCAACTCAGAAGAGACAAAAATTCCTTTTCTATCAGAAAAGAGAAAAAGCACACCCCCCCGTTAGACAGTTCTCTCCCGAACACGTTCTGAATGGGTTTTTTGGGTTCAAAATGATAAAGGAAACGTTTCCTTCTCGGGAATCCTCCACTCCCGAGGCAAACGCAACGCGCCAAAATACGGCTGGCGGTGCTCAGACGGGACCGTGGTTACCGCAGCTCGCTGCGGAGAACGGGGCGTGGGGAGCAAAATGCTGCCACATTAGAATTTTCTCCTTTGATTAAAACAGGCGCCAGGAATATAATCACTCCGAGAGATGAAAGGGCTGACAGAGGATTGCTATTGCTGTCATGTTTCTTACCGTTCGCAGATAATGGAAAGTGCAAGTACGAGATGAAAATTAAAAGTATCAATGGATTGGTGCCGTTTCAAAAACCGGGCACTAAATAAATATAAAGCTGAATACATACAGAAGATTTTATTCCCATGTACTTCTACAACTATCTGATTTTGGTTTCACGTAAGACCGTGAGCTAGCAGAACGCATTAAGGACACGTACCCAGCCAGCTTGGTTAGAATGTCATTTCTCATATAAGTACTGCACAGCGTGTTCCGGTCAATCACGTCTGGAGTAAGGGGGGGCCAGGTGCCTTGTCCACACACAGGCTGGCAGGGCTCGGATTCTTCGATCCATGAACAAATATTCAGCCAGTCGTGCTGGGCTGTCAAGTGCATCCAGAGAACCTCAGGACTGCATGTCTTGAGCTCTGCGTTTCAAAAAGGCAAACTGGTGAAGCCAGCAGAAAGCAGCAGGGCTCAGGGCAGCGCTGCCAGCAATCGATACACGTGCACACAGCTAACGAACGCCCGTAACCATCGCAACTCTGCTGCGGAGCCTCAGGGAACTGCTACAGCTCGTCAGAGCTCTATGTTGGAAAAGCTACATGTACAGTACAGTGCAACGTAGCAGAGTACGGTGGTCACAACAAGTGGCCGTGCCTTAGACAAGTCTCTTTCGGCCAGTTCCAAATTTTTCTCTACAGGAGAAACACAGATCGGTGGCAGAACAGGATGAAACCCACCGCTGGCTCATTTTCACTGACAAAAAGCGAGCGATGCCCTGCAGTGGCACACGACTTTAGTGACATCGGTGCAATATACTACGTCACAGACAGGCTTTCAACTCACAGCTCGAGTCCTCAGCACCAGAACACTTGCCTTGGCGTGGTTTTCTGGGGAGAAGAATCATTTCCTGAATCAGCTCGTCCCACCACTGAGCCCAGTTAAACATCACTCGGACTCTCCGATGGCGAGCCTGTTGCCTGTTGCAGCTCAACAACGAGTCCAGCACAGCCATATGCCTGGAGAAGTCGGGTTCTTCCCTCCAGCTCTTCAAACTGCAAGGAAGCGTTTGCATTAGCAGGTTTTCTAGCACTCCTTCAAACAGCAGTCCGCAATCTAACGAATAAAAGGTGATGAAAGGGTCAGTAGGTTTTGCTAGTCCGTTTGGAAGAGAGTTCTGGGAGCGGTAGGGGAACTTCCTTCAGCTAGAAGATCGAGAGTGCTTACGAGGCAACGAGCAAAGGATTTCCTTGTTGTTCCAAAACGGACACAGCACGTGGCAAGCTCTGTGACATCAGTACAATGAGTTAACTGTAAAATGCTGTTTCTAGGTCACTTGGCTGTATTATGGGTATCGTGACAAAAATGCAACAGACATTCTATCTGCATGTTTCACTCGATTGAGAATTCTAATAATACCATTCAGTATTAAAAGTAATTCACTTGTGGTGCTGATGACGTGACCAGAAGGCCGACAGCAGGTCACGACTGGGTCTGGAAAGAACACGACAGCGACTGTGAGAAAAATCAATCGGCCTCCCCACTGACCCTTACTTCTACAAATGAAGTCCAGTGTGAACTGCATGAAATCACAGAAGACTGTATTTGTTAGTTCAGTAAATCATACGGGAAGTAGAAACCAGCACAGTTTAAATCCTATTAATGTCACTAACGAGTGATTAAAACTGATCACCCACATTACCTGGAAAGAGATGGAATCTCTTTATTTTCTTGGCAGGGTTCCGAGTATAAACTTTCAACCTGATGCACAAAGTCTATCGTTTTCTTCTCTTCTTCAGAAAAATAATTTTCCTCTCGTAAAACTTTCACCTTTAATTGAAATTAAAGAATTACCTCCCATTACAGTTTTTATCTACTTATAATATATAAACGTTGTAAATGACCCTGCAAGTGTAAAGAGTTAACCGAAAGTAAATAAAATAAAATGGATAAAAAGAATAGGATAAAATGCTGGAAGCACTGAGGTCAACACACAGTCACAAGAGGGCCAGGACTTCATACTGTGGGCAAGCAGCTGAGAACTGGGCTGTAGCCAGAACAAAGAACAGACATTTGAACAGAGTTTTACTTCAACTGCACGCACAAAGGAACATCAGCACGGCGATGCCGTGTTTCAGCAGCTACAGAGCAAGGATGTGGGGACACCACCTGCTCTGCCGCTGCTCGGACAGCGTGTTTGATAGGCTTTCTTGGCGTAGACACATCGGCGAAGCACAGAAAGCCTTTTCTACACTTACCAACAGATCTCGGACACGGTTATCAGCTGTGTAGAAACAGATCTTACGCAACTCCTCCTTCACATCGAAGCCCTAATAAAAAAGAAGATAAGCACGGGCAGAAGCAGCGCACCCCTTTCTCTCCAAAGCACACCACCTTTGCGAGCGCGCTCGCGATGTCACCTCCCCAGCCGCGACGGAGGCCACAATAACCCCGGGATCCGCGCGACGTCTCCAGCGCATCTGGATGTAAGATGCGTACCCGTTAATACCTGACCTGCCAGAATCACCTTCACACCTTGCTGATCGTGGCATCAGTCAATATAGAGAGATACACACAACTGTGTTGGTTGGAAGAGACCTTTAAGCTCCTCAGCCCTGGCAGTGCTGGGTTAACACCCGGACTCTCTTCCCTCAAAGGTCTCTTCCAAGCAGAATGATTCTGTGATTTTGTCAGTCATAAAGAAGAGTTAAGAACTATCAGCCCACTGAACACTTCTCACCATATTTCTTAAAAGTTCCGAGGCCTCTTTGGTATTGTCCTTCAGAAGACGGTCATAGACCAGGTTCAAACCTGTCTGAATAAATTCTCGGAAACTTTGAGCAGGATGACGATGCATTCGGAAGTAGGTTTGGGCCTCTGGCATTTTGTTGCTCAAGATGGCCTCAGCAATGACTTCCTAAAGGGGGGAAAAAGAAAAGGAATAAACTGGTCTTATTAACCTTCAGTGGTACTATCTTTATAATCCCCACACTGATTTCCTCCCCCCCCCCCAATGGTTTAAAGGCATTTCCATATTAATAATTCCTCTAATAAGAACAGTCAGAAATGGATCGCTCATTTTTACCTCTGCTGTCAGTTTTTCCCACGTTTGACTTTCTTCTAACACAGGCAGGTCTTCATCGAGCTCCCTTCCTGCGTGTCCTGCATTTCTCTGCGGTCGAGGGTATTTTCTCAGAAACGTTCTCAGTTTGATAATGTAATCGGTTAAAATATCTGCGCCCTTCTGGAGGAATTCATCGGGCTCTGTCAAAGGCATCCAAGAGACGAGTTAAACAGCAGCGAAGCACGGAGCACATGTAATGCTTAGCGCTGCCGAACGCGCTCTCCTGACGGACGAGCAGAGCAGAGCTCAAAGAGGACAGCTCTGTACTGCAGCTGGACCTGTACAGGGACTGACACCACCAGGATACAGTCACAGCCCTGCCAGGGCTCCCATGAGGTCCCCTGTCCTCAATGATGGACAAGTAAATGGGACTGGGAAGTGCTCCAGATAGAAAAACCATCATAGAATCCCAGACTGGTTTGAGCTGGAAGGCACCTTAAAGATCTTCTTGTTCCGACCCCCCTGCACTGGGCAGGGACTCCTCCCACTGGAGCACCAGAGCCTCCTCCATCCTGGTCTTTAACACTTCCAGGGATGAGGTGTCCACAACTTTAAAACAAGCTGGCAGGGTATTCTTTCAGCTGTTTCAGTTTCTTAAAGTGGTCTATTCTGTTCCACAGCTACATAAATACTCGTGCTGCAGTATTTTAAGCAGTGGCACTGAGAAAATAACGAGCGGCCGAGGGCTACACTCCGGCCGTTTGACGGCACCAGCCTCGAGTATCCAGCAACAGCCTCAAAGTCCCATTTTATGCCTCCCAAGATGAGCCCGTTGACAGTACCGTGTCTGGGCTGAGAGCCTGATCACAGTTGTTGGGCTCACACAGACACCGTATGCAGATTCACTGCTCACATTTCCCCATCCTTCACCCACTTAATTGCAGCACGCTTTTGTTTTTGTTAATTCTAGGCAAATTCAGGCTTTTAATTAAAACACCCACTAGCTGTTCTAAACGACGACACCTCGCATCACCACACGCAGTTCAAAATGAGTAATCTTACCCTCTGCGTGCACAAAAATCTCTTCAAGTTGCTTGCTAAGGAAAGTCAAGGTGAGGTTCAGCAGCTGCTCGGAAAAGTGTTTACTGTGCGGCTCCATATCGTTCGCTCGGATGGCTGAGCACAGCAAGTTTAGAGCTGGCCTCAGCTCTTCCAGATCTGGAATATTTACATAAAAAGTCAAAAGATTTGCGTTATGCCACAGGAACCGATCACATAAATTTAAAATCTTAAGTTGAAAGTCTTGGAGGTGCGCCAGGAAAATCCCCCGAGATGCATCAGACGATACACGCCACACGCCACACGCTTTGCCCTCACATCGAAACCCTCCTGACACGTGTAGTGCTATCAGAACACAACAAAAACCCCACGCATCAGGCACCGCTTCTCTCTGCCTTTCCAGAAGTGGAGCAGCTTGCAATATAGCACCATCCAAAGGCACGAGAGCACGGGCAGCTCAATCTACATTTACAAGCACACCTCCAGAAAGAGAAAGGCAATTAAATTCTAACCTCTGCGTAGCTGGAAGCGTTTGACTTACTTTTCAGGTAGGACTGGGATGCGCTAGCAGCGGACGGGGCGGGTGCTGAGTGGGGTGCAGACAGGCTGAAAAGGCTTTCTTTGCTTTTTAAGAATAAGTCTACCGTGTCTAGCTGCCGATTTTCCAAACCTGCCTAGACAAACAGGCAGGAGAAGGGTTACGCCTCTGTTCTCACCACAGACCCTGTACACCTACCCCGAGTAGCTTTACTTCATACTGGGAGACAAAGTCTACACGCAGAAAAAACAGGAGGAATGTAAACTGTGGGTCCAACACCTGCAGCCCGAAGCGACAAGGTGACCTGTTCAGCACCTGCCGTGCTCCCTTAAGAGGCTTTGCAGAAACCCTGCCCCGTGGCTTCGGAGAGAAAAACGTTAGTTCAGCCACTTACTGTGGTTTGATTTGGGATAGAAAAGAAGTACTGTGAGAATCAGGATTTTGCATAAACTCCCAGCAGATGAAAACTGCTGGGACTACCCCCAATCCCCATCAGTTAACTTCCCATCACACCCTTCAAATAAACCCCAAAGAATCAAATGGCTTCATGTAAGCTCCCTCCCTCCCAACACAGCTGGAAAGACCGGCGGACAGCGTGCTGAAAGATGGGTCCCACGCTTCCAGAACAGTCGGGTTTTTTAACAAGGATCTCTGACATCTAAAAGTAGGAGCAGCGCGCTGGAAGAGATGAGTTTTGTGGTCTGGTACACGAAAAATATTCTGTCACCTTTGTTAAGGGACACCAAGCAATGTTCAGTAGCTCTAAGTTCTCCTCCTGGCTTTACAGGAGTGCTATAAACCAAAAAACTAGTTCCAAGGCTTTTATTTAATATTTGACACTTTGCAAGAGCGCAAAAACTGCTGCAGGAATTGGCAAAAATGCTCTCGGGCCTAAATAAGAGGGATTTTTGAGCACTGCTTAGTTTAAAAAGTGCATTTTTTCTTTAATGAGCTTTTGTGGGTTTTTTTTAACGCACTTTGTTGCTGTATTTCTTCTTTTGGGTTACGCACCTGGGTTACTCAGGATTTTTATTGTTTATTTAATAACTAATCCACTACTTTTTGCCCCCAGGTTACTGAAGTGCACTTGTAATTGCGTCCGAAATCACCACTAACATCGCCAAACGGCATTCCTGACTTTAAAGAAGTACTCGTGCTACCTGCGAGACACGGAACAGGTTTCTTTACCTCTAGCGCGTGTAGGGGAATTGAACATCGTTCCCATCCATTGAGATGACAAACGGAATCTACGACTCCAGCGCTGCCATAGATCATCAATCTGTTCAAAAACTCCTCTTGAGTTAAACCAAACAGAACTAAGGAGAGACCACGCTCTAAATAAAAGAATCAGACCATGGTTACATAGTTATACATAAGCAAGTTGCTGCACAGCAACATTTCTATCCGCCGCCTCGCCGTTTGGATTTCAGCTCAGCGAGGAGACATCAGAAATGAGCTGACAGCAGCCAAGCAGGCCACAAAAAAAAAAAATTAATTAAAAAAAAGTTTTTATCAGATGACTCCATCAGAACAATTCTATAAATCCCTCCTCACCTGTCAGAAGCAGACATAAGGGCACCTCCTGGCTGCAATCCACGTAAACACTGGTTTTGCCAAACTGGTAATAGGTCACCTCTTGCGACTCAAAATCCCAGAGAGCAAGAGTCAACCCTTTGTCTTCTGTTAATACCACAAACAGGGCCTTAGCGCCAGTCACCAGTTTACACTCCAGTCTCGCCGCCCCTCGCGGTGCTTCTCCGGGGATTTGTTTCCACTGCTGCCTTGCGTGGCTGAGGTTCGTCCCATCGCTTCGTCCTGCTCTGGAAAGGGCCCACGTGACGGCCCGTGGAACAAAAGCCACCATCTTCTCAGAATTCTCATAGATTTCAGGATCGTGATCTTCAAGATGGGTGAAAAACTGATACCATGGTAAATGCAAGTCATTTGCCAAACGTGAAGAACCCAGTCGCCTTCTCCTCACTGCATCACACAGTGAGGCTAAGTGTGCCTTCCAGGACCTGCAGTCAAGAAGGAAGTGACTTAGAACACCAGCTATTCCTCCAAGAACAACGCAGTTAAATAAATTCAGAGTTTCCTCACTTAAATAACAGGCATTTTAAGCTTATAGACTCCACCCTGCATCTTGCATTTCACCCTTAACAAGTCCTGTTTATTTCTATTTGAAAGCTGTTTGCAGCCAAGCAGAACGATCACGGCCACAGCAGCCGACAGCGTCCGCGGGGTTGAGCGCTCTGAAGCCTGTGTGAAACAGGCAACAAACTCTCAAGTAGCTGGGATACAAAAATCTGTCGGTACTGCTTCTAACCAAATGTAACACCCTAAACAGACCGAGTCACTATTTGGAAGCTGTTTGGTGACACCTGTAAAGTTTTCTCAGCCCATTTCCTAACACCATCCTAGCAGTCAAAAGATTTAAAGCAGGATGAGCTGATTTTACTTGCCACAACTCCGATTAAGTAAATATTCAGGAGTTTATTAATGACTGAAAGGAGGCAAACCCCAGCCTGTTTGAGAAGCATTTTCATTACGTCCCTGTCTGTGCGGAAAGGCAGAGACAAAAGCTCCATGCTATAGTCCGAACTAGCAAGGTCATCCTCATCAAGTCCTTCAGGAGGCTTCAGTGGAAGACTTTCCGGATCTCTCTTGCAGAGCAAATGCCCAGGGAAGTGCCTGTAACGAAATAAATACTAAATTTCATCTCCTTCAGATGACTTTAAGATTATTTCCCCCCCGCCCCCGGCCCCTTCCTGTTTCAATCCTACAAAGCAGTTTCCTCTCACATTAAGAGCACTCCCCAAAACGTACCCAGATGAGCTGTCAAAAGCCAAAGCTATTTCCTACGAGGTGGGCACCACCTCTCAACTACGCCCTGGTCCTAAATTATCAAGCAAAATCAGCGAAGCTGTATCAACAGTTTAACAATCCCATACCCTTCAGTACTTCTACAAGGTGCTGCCAACCACCGCCACCGGCACGGACTGGCAGCACGCGTCATCATCTTCCTAGAAAACATACAAAGCCCGACAGGCTTCTTCTATTTGTTAACATGACAGAACATAAATTGGAGAAAATAGTAACGGGTGATATTAAAAGAAATACAAAATTTCTGCTCTACCAGAGAGCCAGGACTCAACACAGAGAGCCGACAGCATCTCCACGCCTACAGGACTGAGATGAGGCACTTTTTTCATGTCCGCTGTACAGGAAACTTTCATTTCAAACGCACCTGAAGTACACGTTCAGGTCCACAGAGATGGCACGGTTGGAAGAGCTGGTGAGCACAGCCGTGCTGAGATCATGCGACACTCTGATGGCAGCGAGCGGTGGCACGACGGCTGGGCTCCTGCCCTCATCCTGCCCGGCCTCCTGGCACAGCGCCACGTTGACCTTTGCTAGATGTGCCCCATCCAGAGAGTCAAACACGTCTTTAAACGGCATCAAGGAAAACCCCAGGCCTCAGATTGTCCAACAAACGAGACATTAAACAGAAGGGGAAGAGGGTGAATTTCTGGTAGCTTTGTGGTCCAAGGAAAATGTTTAGAGTTGCTTTACAGAAGCGTTCCAAGCTCAGCTGGGATCAGGAGCGAACAAACACCTAACTTGTGCCATCTCCAAAGACTTAACTTATACTCAGAAGTGAACTGGGACAAAGACACATCAGCAGTTGTAGGAGGGAAGAGCAACCTGACTTTACTGCATTCTTTTACACACACGTCAGAAAAAAAACGACAAAGAATCAAACTGAGCACCTGGTGGAGCAGCCTGCCAGGTCTGGAGCCCTGCTACTGATCCACAGGAGACAGCTCTCTGGCCGGTTCCCATGCTGTGATTCCCTGCAGGTCATTTCCAAAGGATCTAATTAAGAAAAGACTTGAGCCTGTTGCACGCAGATCCCCTATCAAAACCACTGGAAAGCATCACTCCAGGGAGCAGGAGATTCCAGCGGCATACTGAGAAACTACATTCGGTACCTGACGGTGGCATTTTTTCCTACGATAACTCACCCGTTGCTACCCAAGCCCTTTACTAAAAGCATCTTCAAAACAGAGGCTTGAATGGCTTTCAAGAAATTGTGGTCATAATGTTGGGTAGATGGTTGGACTTGATGACCTTCAGAGCTCTTTTCCACCCCTAATGATTCGATGAAATTTCCACTTAACCCTGACAGAAAAGTGACTTTGTCCTTCCAGCTCATTTACGCCGAGCCAGCCCGGGCTGCAAAGGATACAAATCCAGCCAGAGCTATCCAACAGGAACAGGATGCCCCTGCAGAAGTACGTGTCCGTTACTCCGTCCAAACCTTGCCGGGGCAAATCGAGGGCCAGGCAGTCGCACGTCTCTAAGGGCAAGTCTCTTGCAGGAAAGGCCAGATGCACAACGATAAACTTATTGAGCAGCAGCACGCACTTGTTGTTCCCAAAAGACAGGATGCTCAAAGAGGAAATCGAAGACAGACCTGTAAATATAACGGCAGTTTAGGATTACAGCAACTGGGTGCTTCTGATTTGTAAAGATAGCTCGCCAAAGTTACAGCTTAAATTCACTGCCTCTGCTACCAGCTTCATAGAAGCTGGGGGTTGGAAGAAGCTTGTTTTGTTTTAACTCTCACTTCCTACGTCAGAAACATTAATTTTAGAACAGCTTCCTAAACCAGTCCAGGTTTTTTAAGTGGCCGCTACTCTGAAGAGCGCCGAAAAATCAGCACAAACTAATATTTCAGCCAGCACTGAAAAGAAAAGCTACAGTCTCTGGCAATCAACATACTTTGGTGAGGGAGCTTTCGGAACACGTCAAATAGGTCTGGGTCCTGCAGGCTGCACGCCGTAACCGCACGTGGCGTTTGCTGAGCATAGAACAGGAGGTTCAACGCATCATCAGTCCTTGCAGGATTAACCGGGAGCCCTGCCACACTTTTCTTCCCATCATTTCAATTCCATTAAATGGAAAGTTTGAGATAAAAGAGTCGCGTTAATGTTTCACAAAGTTTCTCTTCAACTTTGTATGATCCAAAACCTTTACAACTCCCTCTAACCAAGTCATCTTTGGATACAGAAATGCCTCTACTGTTTTTCAGGTTCATTAACACCACTACTGACCACTTCAAACGGGTGGGAGAGCATCGGACTCTCCGCCAGGGTTCAGCCCACCGCCTCCATCTGTTCCACCAGCCGAAGCAGAAACTGACCCACAGCAACTTCAAATATGGACAACACACTGAAATTTACTCACTAAAGTTTTTAGCTTCAAGGAGCTTTTTAAGTGTCTCTTCCTTACAACTGTGCAGGGAAACCGGGTTGTATTTTCCATCTTCTGTAGTGAATTCATAGACAAACAGGTCGTGGCTTTTACTAAGAGCCAGTATCTTTGTCTTGCCCTCCTGCGGATCGTCATCATCTTCTGTATTCTCCCACAGGAAGCTGAAGATAGAACGTTCAGTTTGTTTATTGACCTCAACCCCTTTGCACATCTCATACACTGAACAGCCCTGGGGGTGTGCTAACGATCCACAGCATCGGTTTAACCTTCTGCAGGAGATTCTGCCACCGCCGCCACCTCCTCCCAACAGCAGGGCTTATGTCACCCCTAGCAGGGACTGCGACACCAGACAGCCCTCGAGGAATCCTTACTTCTTCTTAATAATAGAGTTTTTCTACCCTTGTGTGTCCCGGACACGTGCCACATGAGCGATGCTCTGCTTCGGGAGGACCAGCAGCGCTGGCAGAAGCAGAGGGGGCTGCCCGTTTCCACGGGTTTCCCCTCCAGCCGTTGCTGCTCGGGCTGAAGAACTCTTCAGGTGTCTGGCTCCGCACCTGCTCTCCTGCGAGAGGGGAGCGGGCAGAGAGGAAACGGTCAAGAGGCCACTAAGGGTGGTGCAGCACGGAACGGGAGACTAGAGCGTGAGAACGGTGTTGGTGCGGCTTAATGCTGTGGGTGCTCTGAACTGCAATGTGACTGTGGTTTGGACTCGGCTTGAAAAACCCCTGAAGGAAATTACAAACATCTTGTGAGCGCTGAGTGTCACGCACGACAGCAGACAAGGAAGTCGAGCAGTCAGGGAACTATGGATTTTTAAGCCAGCAACTCAACAAAAACCTCAAATGCTCTTTTTTTTTGATCTACTGTAATGAATACACCCACAATTAAACAAGTAAGCAGATGTAAAACAAGGTCCCCTCCAGCAAGGAGATTTGTGGAGAGCATCCCATGGCAAGGCCGGGTTTGAAAGTGCCCCTCGGGCCCCTGCAGCCCCCAGGCCCGCCCTGCCCGTGCTCGGCTGCTCCGGCCCGAGGAGCTCCCGCAGCCCCCGGGGGCCACCCGGCGCCTCTCACCGAAAAACAGCGAGGCTGGGGGGCCCCTTCGCGACCTCCCCTTCCCTTCCCCTCCTCGCTCCCTGACACTTACTCAGCCCAGGCTCCCGGGAGGACGCTGCCCCGGGCCCGGCCGCCTCCGCTCGGCACCAGGGACTCCAGGTAGATCCCACCAGGGACCAGGAGGCTGCCCAGAGCGTCCTGGCCCCTGCTCAGCCGGACGCAGGCCGCGTCCCGCAGGGAGCCCGGCGCCTCCCCCGAGGGTGCCGCAAGCAGGACGCGCAGCTCCCGCTTCGGCCCCTCCATCCCCCCCGGGAGCATCGCTAGCGCCGGGCTACCGATAGCCCCCGCCCGCCGCCATACTGGGCGGAGCAGCGCTTCCTTCCGGTCACCTGACCGCGCTGCCAAAAGCCGTGGGGTGACTACAACTCCCAGCAGGCACCGCGGGCCGTGCCCCCGCTATCGTGGGGCAATGCACGCTGGGAGCTGTAGTCTCGGCGAGCGGCGGCGGGAACTGGGCTGCAGCCACCTTTGCTCCCGTGGAGCCACAGCTCCACGGGGGGCTTGGAAACCCCTCCAGGGGTCACGGGGACTCCACCCCTGCCCTGGGCAGCCTGGCACA
>JAAGNO010025002.1:0-42036 GCA_033439905.1 Ceryle rudis
TTGGGTTGGTTTTTGGGGTTTTTTTTGGGGGGGGGTGTTAGTTTTTTGTTCGTTTGGTTTTTTTGTTTTGTTTTGGGGTTTTTGTCCATTTTTTTAATGGTTTTTGTTTGTTTCCCATTACTGTAATTGAGCTAGTTCTTTTGTCTAGATCTTTGAGGAAACTGAGTTACTATCTGGCATTCCGATTTACTTGATTTACTTAATTTTCCAGATTACGACAACTAAAATGTCTACTTTAAAAATTAACCCAGGAAAATATATCATAAATTCTCATGTTATGTATTGTGTAATTTTTACTATTGTTATTGTTTGCACTGTAGCATATACAAGCTCTAAACAGGGATGGACAGCTGAGCACAAAAGACAATGTTTTACAAACATCTTAAAATGCTTATTTTGAGTTTAATCAAGCTTAGTATTTTAAACTCTTGGCACAGACCACTGAGACTCTCAGAAAAGCCAGAAATAAAACACACCCCAACAGGAGAAGAAAAACAAACAAAAGGGAAGCAAGTGAGCCTGAAGGAGTATTCACTGGCAAGTTAAGAGACTGAGCTGTTAAAGAGAGGATAAGAGCAAGAAATCAGATTAAATGAAACACAGGAGGAAGAACACAAGACACTGACAAGTACTTTAACTCTGAAAAGCATTCAAACATAATACATCTTCTGTAATGCTACCGTATGAGAACAGATGGATAGGTAAAAGTTGAAATAATAGAAGCTTTTCTGCATATCATGATTTTCAGTCATTCCCTGTTTATGTGGACTGGGAGACCTGTCAAAATATTTTTTGGCTCCCTTGTTCCCACATCATATTTTAATAGAAACACTCAAGGGGAGAGAAGGATAGGACTGCTGAAAGGCGAGTAGACATCTATACCTTGTCCTGAAATATATCAGGCTCCTATGTTCCCTATATACACTGCTAAGTTCAAACAAGACTTTATCCTTGTAATAAACTTACAATGGTCTCATCCAATTTTTATCTGTCAATTTCTGTCTGCTTCTAAGTTTTTTCCAGAATCAGTAGCTTGACTGTTGAGGATAGAGTGTGATGTTATTACAGATTGACTACTCAGATGACCTGCACAGCTTACAGAGACTGTGCTCTTGGGGTTGCAAGAGTTGAGACACCCACCCATACATAGCCACACTTCTCTTTAAGTACTGGGCTACAGCACAATACGAGTAAATGATCCTGTTTGCTGGCTCACTCTGCAGGGGTTTCCGAGACACCCTGGTGCAATGAGCTGTCATTTCAAACAAAGTCCTCTAGCAGTACCTCCAAGATGAGCATATTCCCCTAGTTACATGCTATTTTAGTTTTGTATGTTGTGACTTGCCTTTCATCTTCAAAGTTACTTCCAAGAAACAAAGTATAATGTCAAGACAGGAGAAGAGATTTAACACTGTACAAGCAGCAGCAGTAGACACGGTAATATGCCTCCCACAATAGCATGAATAATTGAAATTGCCCTATGCACATCATGTGCCACTTGACTTTAGGCAACAAGTTCCTTGATTATCAAATCATGATAATCAGCACAAGGCCCATTCTTTTGTCTAGTGCAGTTTTATATCCTTTCAGATTCTTTTACTGTTGCATAAAAAGATCAGTTACAAAGATAAAATACACTTCTGAGACTTGGCCACTGCTGGCTTTGGCACAGCTATGTAACACTCATAACTCATTTGCAAGGAATGATCCATTAGGAAGGAATGATAAATGTATGATACCTAAAGGAAAAAAAATAGTGCAAGCTTTCTCACACAGTTACACACATACACGGAAACTTTCCAATACTTTAAAAAGAAAATACTACCCTAATAATCCTTTCAAGGGGTGCGCGTGTTGAAGTCTAAATTACATCTCTAATGTTGTGAGACTACAAAATAATCATAGCAAGTACAATTTCCCCCCCTCTCTCTTGTTTCTGGCTGCATCTATACTCTTGTTCCTACTACTTGCCTTTTCTTCCTGCATCAGCTTGAAAGGAAAAGGAAAGAAAGGCGCTACGAATAATATTAAAATAACCCTTAGGCATACAAAGCCTTGATAAGATTAGCGCAATATATATTGGCTACTCTGTAGAAAACAAATGCAATTTTCCCATCAATTGTATGGCATTTGAGGAAAAAAAAATAAAAAAAAAAAAAGGAGAAACACACACACACACAAAGATAAACTCAAATTCAAATACCATTTTCAGTCTGTATTTGGGCATAACAGGCAGCTTCTTATTTCAGACATGGCAAAATAACACATATACACAGAAGGGAGAAAATATTTTAGACAGACATCTGTGAAAGACAGAAAACCTCTAGAAAATGCCACTAGCAAAATTAGTTTTCAGTTTGTAACAACAGAAGTTTCAAGTGTATGACCCTAGATTTCCCACAGTTCCCTTAAAACAGTCTCTAGACTGAATATTGTTTACTTAAAACCAGGACACCCTCAAAAATCTAAAACCTGTGCTTAAGTACTATTCACCTACTTTCCTGGCTGAACAGTAGACAGTAAGGGTACCTTGATTGCCAAAATGGCTTCTGAAACTGTTCAACTTGATATAAGCACAAATCTACAAGGTCTTACATTTAAATAATGACCTCAAACATTATGGTAAAATTATGAAATCTGTCATTTAGTCATGAATTATTTACAGAAATAACATATTAGCTTTTTTTTTTAATTTGGAAACATTTTTGTCTCCCTGTAGGCCAGATGGCGCAACTAGCTTTGGGAGTAAACATACAGGATGTTTGCAGAGATAGAGTAACACACACTCCCTGTCTAAACAAAAAGTGTAAAAAAGGTGTAAAACATTCTGCCTGTTCTGGCTTGCCTTAATCTATACACACCTTCTTTTACTCCTTTTCTCTTTCTCAGCCTTCAAAAGACACTAGACTTTCTCCCCCCTTCACTGTCTCCTCCACACATATCAGCTTTTCTGTTGTGAACAAAAAATTCAGAAAATTTTTCTATCTCTATGAACCTTCAGTATTACTTTAATACAAACTATCAGCATAAGTTTCTGCATTGTGACAGAGATACACCACGACAGATCAAAAACAAGATCTCCAAGATATCTGTTCCCTCTACAATGCATCTGCTTTGATGCAGTTTCTACAGGAAGACTGCCTTTGTCTTTTGATAACCCAAATAGATGAAGTCAGGTCTAATAATTCTTTGCAATATCTCTCAGAGTTTAGGATTTAATATAATGTTTTGTTGTCATTTCATGGAACGTTTATGCCCACATATGTATCCAAATTCCTTGTTTTATTCATTGTACAGCCAACCTCAGATTTCTGAACATTTTCTGTTTTCCCCGATGATTCATTTTCTACTCTAATATTTCTTTGAGCCTTTCATCTACTTAAGAAAGGCCATATAAGGAGACAAAAAGTCTTTCCCTTATCAAAATGCCTCCTTTGACACTGACCAAAATAGCTGCTTATAGACTATTAGAAGATCTCAAGAAATAAATTTTAATTTTGGCAAAAGAATTATCCCTGTATCAGTAGTGTGTATTTTCCAACATTCTAATGAGCTTACATAACAGTAAAAAGCTAATATTTGTCCAAGCAGAACTATCTTTTTCATACTTAATTATTATTAGATCTTGACTTTTTAAAGGCATGCATATCAGCTGTATCTTCTGATATTATTTATATTAGCACAGGCAATTAATATTGAATGTACTGCCAAGAGGAACATTATAATAGATTAGCAGTTAGAGAAGAAGAAATTTGGAACAGTCCAACAGGCAAGAAATTATGACAATTCAGAGGACCATTTTAGATGTTTCCTGGAAAAAGGCTTCATAAAATTTATTTGTGTGACATACTAAGCTGTATCATTACCTTAGGAACATTAGATATTGAAAAAAAAAAATCCAAGTTTATTTACATGTTGGTAAACCAACCTCTGAATTCTTTTCATTCCTCTGCAAGGGAGGTCCTACTGGGTAGAAAGCAGAAAGAACAAGAATTTAAGGAACACAACCAATAATCTATGTTGAAACAAGATAATCCTTTCATTTCTTCTCTGTGATCTACCTTGATTAGCATATAGAAAGCTATACAGGTGAAACAATACAAAACATTTAAAACTTTAGTTCCCAAGATTTCAGCCTGATAACATTACCCTGTAGAGATTTTAGAAATCTCAAGTAACTTTGAGATACACTGATAGAAGAAATGTTAAATCTGATTCAAGTTATTGTTTATAAAGCAACACTGTTTTCTTCAGAATACAAAGAGTTAGGAAGCTGTTAAAATGACAAGTGTTCTGTGGTAATCATCTTTTTGTAACTTTTGTCTGTAGCTACAATAATAGAAATATGCTTTTCTCAGAAATAATGAGCCAATGAACTATAACATTCTTTCTTTTTCTTTTCTTTTACATCATATAAAACCAGTGACTTATGAGGGCACTGCAAGCATCAGCTTTTCTATCTTCCACAGTATATCTATTACCTAGTTATAATTCTTCTCTGGGATGATGGAAATTTCCCTGCCTTACCAGACTAAGAACTCACTCAACAGAAGAAACAAGAGGAAAGACTGTAAGCACACCCAAAATTTTTGTTTGGTTTATTCTCTTTTGGCTTTTTAATCTGATAACCAAAATACTTCCCCTTACCTATTTTGCACCCAAATAGATTCCCTGAGGCCATTCTTCAGGCTTTACAGCAAGAAGGAATCTAAAATTCTACAAAAGTTTTAGCAGTATGAAGTTAATCTGTTGGTATTTTTTGCATTGTTTGAAACAGCAACATATGGTTATACTAGATCAGAGTTTTATATCACTTTGTTGTGTAAGGAATCTTAAAGCTGCAGCCACTCTGAAATCAACCTGCAGTCTTACAGTGTTGCAATCTACTTCACACTGCCCAGAAGCTGAGCTGAACTTACTTGAGCTATGAAAAATTGTCACCTTTTTCTCTTCCATGACTTTTCAGTACTACATGAGCAAACTACTAGTTAGAAAGTAGGAGATACTTAGGTAACTTCTCTGTAGGCATTATGTTGTTAAACAATTTGTGTAATAATGTGATTTTTCACATCAATAATGAGAAAATTTGTAGGATTTCTTTCTGAAAAAAGGTAGAAGCATAGCCACTAAAAATCAGGCCAAAAGTTTAGAAAAGACATAATACAAATGGTTCCAGACTTTGATACAACAGAAGCCTATATGCACAATACACAATTTAGGGTTTTTTTCCCAAACTAAGGACTTTCCTTTTTAGTTCAAACCACAACACCATTATGTGAAGTATGTTAGTGAACTGATTTGGGCCACTTTCATGAAAATCAGCAGTTTAGAAAATAGTTTCTGTTCATTTAAGGTTACGGATTAGATATATAAGGCAGCACTTCATCCACCACTGAAGTGCAGCCATCTGTTTTATAGTAGGCATTTATACGGAACAGTTTGAAGAAAAATATTACAGCAAACTGAGAAGAAAAATACAGATGTCTTGAACAGAATGCTGAGAATGGCTTCCCTCAAGCAGCCAAGAACTGCACTTCCTACAGCCCAAAGGCCACTACTTACAAACTTTGGACCCTAAAAATTTGGCATACAAATATATATTGTGATAACTAAATAACTCACTATTTTTAAAGCTATTGAGCATCATTTTCTTCAAGAGGAGACTGTGTATGTCAGCTCTTAAATATGGACTTAAATGAGTTAATTTTGTTTCTTCCACTCTTTAAAGCTGCCACCTTGGTATTCACTGCCTTTCAGTGGGAGCATGCAAGTGTCTATAGTATGATACATGTTGTCCTACCTTTTAGTGGGCCACAACATTTTTTTGCTTATAATAAAGGACACTTCCAGGTGGTCTGTCATAGATCTTGTATATGTCATCTAAAATTATATCAGTCATTCTAGCAGAAATAAACAGACACCATACGTTGTAAAAGCTGAAATATTTAGAAAACCTGCTTTTTTTGTAATAGTCTACAAGAAAAGACGGTTTTAAATTGTTTCCAATATGATTTTCCATCTCAGAAAGGATTTTGCTTATTTCTTTAGCAATATTAAATAACTTCTGAGCAGCTCGTCTCAGAAACAGATGCTTAGCGTAAAGTCTGATTGAAAATATTCATAAATATACCAAATATTTTTATGAGTAACCAGGATATATTTTTAATAGCATATAAAAAATTATAACCCCAAACGAAGACAGTGGGAGTTTAATTATGGACATCTTAATCAGGAATTTAGCTTCAGTACTTTATTTCTCTATGATTTACCCTTTCTGTCTGTTGGATATTACTGTGACATATCAAACTGCCTTAGGATAGGACATCGCCCAGCTTTTAAAATAAGAATAAACTATCCTCTCTCAGCGCAGAAGGGAATAGGCAATCTAAGTAAGTTTGGCTTCCCTCCATCAAGCGATACATAGGTCTTTCCAAAGAGCAAGTTATTCTCCCAAGATGTCTTGATAAATACCTGAGTGGTCACTGCGAGATTTTGCTGATTTAGCCAATGGGAAGAAACACTCATCCAAGCAAAGAGAATTAAGGACCAAATGTGATGCATGGTATGCTTCCTATGTTTTCAAGAATAGCATGTGCATTGTTTTAACAGAATAAGTAATAGTAATGGACTTTCGTATTTCTCTAAATTAGGTCTCAAAGAAAATTTAGAAAGACCTTTATTAGGCCTAAATTTATGGTTAGATGTAAATACCTTGCTAGAATGTCTCTACTTTTTCCTGCAAGTACACCATGCAACCTTTCTATATGTCTATTTCTTTTATCCTGAACACTTAGTTTATAGAAGTGTACTGTACATATGTCAAATCAGTTCTTCTGACATCTCATTTAATGTCAAGCATTTTCAGATAGTAACCTTAGGTCAGGTCAGGCGTATTTAAAGACAGATACATTAGTTTAGTGCTGAGAAACTACAGTTAGGTATAAATGCCTGCTCTACATTCACCTAGGAGATGACTGCATGTTTAAGCAAGCTTATTAAAAGTTTACTATCTTAATTTCCTTGTTTCCTGACTGTATGATGAGGAAACCCAGATTTATCGAGAAGAGTTGAATGCTAAAGGTATTTTAAGTGACTTGAGGAGCCTAAACTATATTTTTTCTCTCACTTAAAACATACAAGTATAAAAATCTATGATGCATATATTCTTACATCTTTTAGATGTGCCTTTTCTGTTCATGAGTAGACAAGAGTTCAGCTTTGATGACACTAACACTATCGCTTTTCTTTTACCAGATACAGATGAATGAGTATCATCTGAAGCTAAATATTATGACTCCAGTCTGATTTCCGAGTCCTCAAATCTCCAGTTGTCTAGAAGACAGACATGAAGGTTAAGCAAGTCACCAAGGTTTCACAAAAATACAGTATACACAATATTGTATGTAATGATTACTTAAAGTATTGTGATACATGAAATATAGTCAGCCAGGAACCCAGGAAAGAAATCCGGAATTTTAATTGTAGCGATCAATTTCTTTAATAATGTAATGAACTTTACTGGTGTGGAAACTATTATTGTTCCAAGTTCAGTTTCAGAATAAGATCAAGCTTATAAGCAAGTTTGATTTAAGTTAGGCATAGCAAAATTTATATAGTATCATATTGGTAAAGATATGTTTGGAATAATTTTATCTTATTGTTTTCTAAGCACTAAATACCTAATAACAGGCTAAAAAGAAAGGTAATACCAGCTATGTGAAATAGCTGAAACAAGGCCCTTCTATCAATAGTAACAGCATTAATTATACTCATCTAAATCTACAGAATTCAGCCAAAAGAAGATTGGATGTTCTTTTGCTTTGTTTTTTATCTGATCCACAACAGTTAGTTTTATCTAACAACTAAAACTAACTTGTCATGCTTTTCTTAAATTTTATAAACTTACTACAAGGGAATATAGTCAAATAGTCATTTGATCTAAAAACATCCAATATCAACTTCTTGCTACATTAGGGCCTGCTGAGAGGGCGTGGTTGATTCTCCCATTCTTTGGCAAGCTTATTCTGGGCAATCTTCTATTATTATTACATTGCTGGATTAATTCAAAAGTACCTCTTGTGTTGTTCCTTGTACTTTACTTCCTGCACCTGTCTAAGATGAATAGAATATAGTTAGTGCAGCGAGTCAAATAATACTAATCCAGATGTTAAAATAGCTTTTGGCCCTCATTAGATTTACCTTAAAGACAATGATTAAGATTTGCTATTTATTTAGATTTAAAAAATAATCATTATCAGAAGTTCAGGGGACATAATAGACACGAAAGCATGATCTTTTAACAAAATATGAAAGGATGCTTTGAAAAGAACAGATGCTTTAAGAACTTCATGGTGTAAAGAAAACATATCCATCATAAAAACCCCTGTTGAACCCAAAAGCTCCACAAAATTTCAGGAGAAGTTTCAGATAAATCTTTCATGTCATTAAATTTTAGATTTAGACAATTAAGCATATTCCTGAAACAAAGGTTACTATTACTAAGCATGATGAGGTACTAATCAATTTACCTTTATGCAAACCTGATGCTTAAAATAGCCCAAAGTAACAAAAATCCAGATCAGGTAACCAGAACTGCTGATATAAAGGTATATATACCTTTATGTATAAAAGTAAGTGACCAGAATGCTCTAGCTGTTTGTAGAGGCTCTAAACTTCAACTAGAAATTAACATATAGCCATAGAAAAATGACAACATTTAAAAATTATTTATTTAAATAGGATTAAAGTTAGGAAGCTTATAAAATTCAGTAATAGCATCAATTTCTAAATGATGACAATGTATAACTCTACAGAGAACATACTGTGATGATGTAACATCAATCAATTCAAACTTACTTGAATGTACAGAATGGAAACCCAACAGCCAAGCATACTGACCTATGGTAAATGGAATTGAATCAACTGAGGTAGCCACAGACCAAAAAAGGACACCATTTCTAAGTCTTAAGTCATCTTACAGTGTTTTGCAGATATATCCACATGCATCCTGTCTGCAAACCTTGTTGTCATTGGCAATCACTTCTAGGATAGAAGTGGTGTAACCACACAGTTGTAATATTTTGTTTGACTGAATAAGCTCACCGTCAAAAGCGTTGATTGGCTCAGCTGAAGTATTATTGTAACATATCTATGATATTCCTTAGCAAATGTAAGGGATGACTCAAGATGACCTGCCCAAATACAGCCAGCTTTAAACTTGTCTGTCTACAAAGGAAGGGTACAGATGTAGCTTCAGAAACACAGGTTAACTCACTCCGGATGTATCTTTGTGCTCTCTGAGAAAGGACTCCTCACTGTCCAAACTGTAACCCCCACTAATAAAGTGGTGGTGTAGCTGTTTCAGAATCTTATTAGCTAAGGAACAAAAAAGGCTTTATTATGTAGTGTAACTGGTGGATTTCAACTGGTCTCTCCTATTGGCTTGGTTCTGGGAGGAGCTTCTGATTGGGCATGCATATCAATCAGTAAAGTTTCTTTTTTAGCAATACCTGAAAGTAAGTGAACTAGACAAGTTTAAACCTATTCAAAAAACAACCAAATTAAAGTTACAGTACTTAATTCCTTGAAATTTTATTTAATTCAAACAGGCAGGATATGGAACCTGGAAACTTAATTTTCACTACTGGGCCTTGTAGTCTTGAAAAGACCTCCCTCCAGTGCCCTGGAGAACTTAGCCCACTCAACTAACTGTGACCCACTCCTAGGTTTGGACCCTCCTGCTGGCCCCATTAAGGATGGACCTACACTATTCCGGAAGCTGATGCTATTGTAACTGTGCCCTCAGTTTAGGGTTAGAGTTCAAAGAGCCACAAAGCCTCCGGCTCCAGGGAGACTGGGGCTGCAAAAGGCATGACAAAGGGACCACTGCGCTGCACCAACATTACTCCCCCTCCACAAATTCCTTTCTTAAATGAGCCGCCCATCATGCTGGGATGTCAGCCACAGGCTGCCTATTAGGGTTAGGGTAAGCTAGGCAATATTTGAGATAGAGAAGTGTGTTTCTGGCTATGCATTATATCACCAGACAAAACCTAATTCACCCTGATAACTAATACATATTCAGCATAGAATAAAAGAAGCAGCACATTCAGGAAACTATTTATATTTTGGTTGGAGTTTGGGGAGGTTTTTTCAGACTTTTTCTTTTAACTGTTTTTTTGAAAGATAAACACATTTAAAATTGAATGGAGTAATTAAAAGTTTTTGTCAGAGTTGGTCCAAATCCAACCATATATTTGCTTTTATGGAGTGACAAAACATAGGATTCTAGATTGAAATATATTTTGCAGTAGAATAAAAACAGCTATCATTCTTGTATCAAAATCCTTATTAGCTAATTAAGGAAAAAAGGTCACAAAAGGAGTAAATAATAACAATAACTGCAAAAAATGTAATTGGAGAATTTTATTCTGATTAGTAGAAGCTTACATTTCACTTTGTCATACTGCACTATGATTTAATAATAACAATAGAAAAATTTACAAATTCAGTACTTTTCCATTTTATCCATAGTCATTTTGTTGATTGCTATACTCTTACATAAAGCATAGGAAGTAATATTAAATCACCAACATCTTTCTATTAAAATTATTAGCTGGCAAGAATATACAGGCCATAAAGTGTCACCTTCACATAGGAGGAATTCCCTGCAGTGAAACTGGCAAAACTCAGCCTGGTCATGAGTCATGCTAAAGATTCATTTAAATTATTGGAGGGCATCCAATCTATTTAAAAGTCTGGCTACAGGGAGTAACATGTTGTATTTCTGTCTTAGTCCTGCTGCATTTGAGCATAACTAGATCATCTCTTAATTTCTTTTCTCCTCCCCCACCAAGTATGCTCAAGTAGTATTTCACTTACCTATCAATTCCTCTCCTTGACTCATTGTTTTGTCTCTTAAATCCATTAAATATGCATTCCCCTGAAGATGATTGTGCCTGGAAGACTAATGGACCCTAACCACTTTGTATCTGTTTACTGAACAGGCCTCAGATTTAGGAAGATACCAATCTCTTTCAGGAACATTCAATATTTCCTGGGCATGTGTTTAAAAGAAACAAGAACAAAAAAATCCCAAACACATCAACCAACATTCTCAAGGAGACTGTTATCACAGCTCAGCAATACTATAAGAATCTTTTGGACAAGAGCGTCAGTGAAGAGATTATCTGCTGACTCTATGTGATGTAAAAGCGATTGCGCTGGAAGAAAACCAAAACCATGTTATGAACCACAATAACAAGACCAGTGCAGCTCATTATCTTTATGCCCCATCTTTGAAAGGATACATACATATGTATATGCTTTGGCTTGATGTTATCTTGTTGTAGCTACTCATTTGTGTGTTTCTGCTAAAAGAAACAAAGCCTTGTTTGTATGCCCGTGCTATCTCAACTGAAAAAGGATCGAGCTTCAAAGTTCAACAGAACTATGTCAGAACAGAAGGCCTATCTCAAAATTTCCTATTCCATAGACATAGTTTTACATAAAGCTTTTTCTCATGCCTCAAAAATTTAAGCCCAACAATTTTTTTTTTTTTTTTTCAAAAAAATAAGAGAGCTGTTGCAAAGATTGAAGAAAAGAAGCATACTCTGCTCCTACAGGGAAGGCAAGAGAGACATTCAAAGTGTGAGGCAGAAGAAAATCAGCAGATCACATCATCATCTGATGTGATTGCCCAAAATGCACAAAGGCTCTAGACTGTATAATGTGTATTAAAATTCCATCATACTTTAGCAAATTTTCTTTCAGCACTTCTGGAAAGATGATAGGCAAGCTCCATCTTACAGCAAGAAAAACTAACAGAATAGAGTGCAAAAGCAAGCACACATTTCTTAATTAACAGTATATAACTGTCACCAGCAACAGTTTCTGAAAATTATTTTTCCAGAGTTACTAAAGGATTGTTCTTAAGAAACAAATGAAAATAACTCATTATTACAGAATACTCCTTACCTAAATTTAATAATCTAAAAGTTAGGTGTCTGGACTCTAGTATCTAGCTTAAACAATCAATAGAAAACTATGGATTCATCCCCACTGATTCATCTCCTTGCCTCCAGGGGAAATACTTGCCTCTAAGCTAGCTACACTAAATACCCAGCTTGTAGGCAGCTTAGTTTTGCTAGATAAATCCCAAAAAAAGCTTTATCAACTTTTAAAAAGTGAGGACAGGAAAACTTACCCCTTATCTAGAATCCAACTCTCCTGGAAGTGGTGACTTGCACCAGTATTGTGGGGGTAAAAAACAATAATCAAAATATTTATTAATACAATGTGATTAAGATAGTGAAGTACCTTCTAATAGTTTAAATGACTGATCATCATTTATGTTCTGATGCTGTGTTCTTGGTTCTACCCCCCACATTATGTCCAAATGGCAAAGAGTTTTGTTATAATATAGCAACACCATGCAGTATTCTGACTAGATGAACATCATGATGTGCCCAACTCTGAACACTCAGAAAAAGCCATTTGACATCAGACTAATGAAGGACTAACAACACCCTTATATACTTTATCCGTAGTTCCTTTTGTACTGTTGCAGTGTTACCAGTTCATTTAGTAGATTTGTAATACATATACTTGAATCATCTCTCTATCAATTAATTGAAATAATTTTGCAGCTCCAGCAAGTTGGACAAGTAAGCCGCTTGTGTTCTATTTATAATGGCCTATAGTCTGAAGTATAACAATATATCAGCATATTTTGAGAGGAGCACGCAAAACTCTAAATGCTTTTGTTATATAGTCAGTGTTATAAATCTGAAAACTCATTGTTTAGGCATGTTCGAAGGCTCACAAATGCACTGTGTGAAGGTTGAGAAAATTTTTACCTCAGAAAAGTAGGTTTAGACTGTAGTCAAACAATGAGTCACCCTACATAAATCACAGAATTCTCATTTACTCGACTGCTCAGTATTTAATACTTATTCTAGTGCTAAGAGAAGTAGTCATAAAACCTAGTAATCCCTTGGGACCTATTAATGCAGGTTTTTCACCTACACAGTCTTTCTCTGTTGCTCATTTAATTTGCTATATGATCAGAGACATACAACAGACAATACAATATAAATGCATACCCTAAGAAAGAGAAAATTCAAATCAAGCATAACAGATGAAAAGAGCAAAGAAGAAGAATGAAAAATGACATATTAAGAGCATAAAACCAAAGGCAAAAGCCCATCTAAATAGGCCACCCACACTTAATACGGATAAGTGAATAATTTTAAGGAGCAGCATAAATGTTATCATGTTTGTGTTACAAACTGGTAAATGCTCCAGTTACTGCTTCCCAAAATAGGAAGAAAGTGGCACACCTCTCCTCATGAGATCTCGGCATCACACTCTGAACTATGAAGTAAACTAGGTTACACAGGTTTATTGGAAAGTCTGCTTA
The DNA here is from genome assembly GCA_033439905.1 of Ceryle rudis. NCBI lineage: Eukaryota > Metazoa > Chordata > Aves > Coraciiformes > Cerylidae > Ceryle > Ceryle rudis. The sequence continues at coordinate 13,421 of JAAGNO010025002.1, forward strand.
TTGCCATTGGGAAAAAGAGTATTTAATGGACTTGGCCAATAAAGAGGCTGTAATATGGAAACAGGTTGTGTGAATACACATAAAACATACCTCTCAGTGTATTTCCACCTTCAGTGTGATTAAAATGTTAAAAATTCTCAGAGCTCCCCACCTGATACTTCCAGGGGTCATCAAACAAAAATTATGGGAAATTCAACTTCAAAACAGAAGTCTTTCAGACATTTGTTTTAAATGTCTAATACTCAATGCACATTAAGAATAACTCCATTAGGCAACTTAAGGTTTTGCATTCTATTGCCTTTCTTAGTCAGAAATATTTTAAAATTTTGTTGCTGCAGAACAGTTGAGTACATCTCTGTTTTCAGTGCTAAATAGCCACTGTAAAAATCAAATGGTTAAGAATGCAACAACCTCCTATGTTGGGGCTCATGTAATGAGCATCAGTTGTTCGAATGTTCTGAAGAAAATTAAGACAAAACCAAACAACGGGGTTTTGTCTTTGGTGTCCCTGGCTATACAGCTGTAATTTCGCCATCCTCAGTTTTACCCACCTTGAACAAAATATAGCTCCAGATTGCTCTTTCAGCACTTGCTTCACGTTCCTTTATTGTGGTCAGAGGGGCTGATACTTTCCTTTACAAAGGGGGTCTACTCCTAAAGCCAGATGATCACATGAAGGCTAATTGGATCTCCAGAATCCAGAAATGCAAGGTGAATCTTCAGAAAGAAAACCTAAGCCTACTATGCTTGTTTATTTAAGAGAGAAGAGACTGAAACCTCTGTGTCATCTTGATTTTAAGGTCATTTGACTTTTATTGCTTTTGTCTTCTGGCCTTCCATTATTTTATGAAAAACTAAAGAACAAAATTTTTCTGGAGTAATTCTAATATATGTTCAGAGGAGATATAAGTGGTTCAGAGGAAACAAGAATGAAAACTGGTAGTTACATCAGATTAATGTCACTGAAGCCATTGCAAGCCAATCAAAACTATTCAATATCTAAACTAATTTTATAACTATTGGGATAATCAGTCTAGTAAGAGGTCGATCAACTTCAATTTCTTTCAGATTGAATGTCAGAATATTTCCACTATTAAGTTGATTAAATCATTGTCATCATCTTCCAGATGGGAGGTGTTTACAGTAGAAATGCCTAGCTCTGCACAATACAAGCATAACTCTAAATATCCAGAATATGGATTTTTGAGCAAAAACTCAGTTGTGTCTCATTCATTTTGCAGCACTGTTGCAATTCTGTTGACTTGAGCTGAACCTCTTTGATGTAACTGAGAGGAATCCCAAGCTCTGTGGAAATTTGTTCTAAAAATGGTCTTTAAATATTACAGAGCAACTAGGAGTCAGTTCTTTCAGCACCTGTCAGATCTCTTCAGGAATACATTACTGAATATTATAGTATAGATGATTTGCCTGAACACTTGAAAGAAATACACTTCTGTATTCCTAAACCAGAACCTGAGCAGACTTAGTTGCAACTCTAAGAGGAAAAATTAAGCTTCACTAGAACTGCTTCCTACTAATTTATTAAGTAATACCAAACTCCAGAGGACATTGTGTACCTGGAGCTCATTTGTACCTACGTGAATTGACTGTTCTGGAATAAAATACAAATACTACCAGTTCACAGAAACTGTTCGCAAAACAGCAAATAATCAGCCTAATTTTACTGACTTTTAGAAAATCACATTGATATTTGTTATGTTATACCTATGCAATGCAAAAGTGCACAGTTTGGAAAGGGCTGTTTTGAGGATGGTTTATTTCCCTCTCCTCCCCTATAAACTACAGTAAAACGTTCATCATGGAGCCCAAGACTGTTTATGTTCCTACAGCTGGCAGTACAACAAAAGCCAAATTCAGATGTCTGCAGTCTCTAATTAAAAGAAGGGAAATGGTATTTAAAAGAAGGAAAATGGTATTTAACTAAAACTGTTATTAATCATAGTTCTGTTTTCCAGTTGAATGAAAACAAAGGTTAGGGTGAAGCAAGAGCAACTCCACAGATGCACCAGGATGAAGCTTTAAGAAACAAGGTTGTCCTGGGTACAGCCAAGACAGAGTTATTTTGCACAAAAAGTTAGGAGGCACCATAGCCAGGACAGACAACCAAATCAGCCAATGGGATATTCAACACCATACAGATGTCATGCCCTCTATGTAAAGGGGGGGGGATGGGGGGGGGGGGGGGGTGGGGGGGGGGGTGGCGGAGCTGGAAAGCACAGGGGTTTTGGGCATGGTGTCACTTTGCTGGGCTAGGTGGTTTGGATGATGAGCACTGCATTGTATATCACTCATTTTATACCTAATTTCATTAGTATTATTGTTATTACTGTTTCTTCACTTCGTGTTGTTTTAGTCAATTCTCCTTATCTCAGCCCACAGCGGTTTGACTTTTTCTCCCAATTAACCTTGGTGATTAGTGGTGAGAGTGAATGGCTGTGTAGTGCTCAGTTGCCAGCTGGGCCTAAACTGTAACACAAGGACAGTCTCATCTAACTGCTTTATAACTCTTACTGTACCTATTACAGAAATCCTGCGTTATGGAAAAAGAAGTTTTTTGGAAAGTAAAGTCCACCAGGACACTATGCTACGTGTAAAGAGCCAAGACCTGAAACTAGCAAAAACACCATAATTAAAGTCACACAAGACCATTGAGAAGAAGCTCAAAACCAACAAATCTTGTAAATCTTGTACCATCATGACAAAATACTAGTTTCCAGAGAAGAAGCATACATGAAAGAAAACACAACTTCATTCTCAGTGTGAAAAGAGAATGAGATTTTCCCTTCTCTGATTCAAAGAATTACCTGAATCCTCATTTTCCTTTTGTTTCCAGATATAACAAGAGAAAAGAGTGAAAGAGATCCTTGATACCTTTACAATTAGGGAAACACCAGTATTAACAAGCCACAAAAAGAATCCCTCACCTTGTATTCCATGTCCTGTATGAAGCAGAAGAGAGAAGAGTGATGGCAGCAGACTACTTTCTTCCATCATTGCTCACACAGCTTTATGCACACACCAAAACAGGCACTACGTAGATAACCTGGAGCAAAACTTTAGGTCATGCACCTCTGTTGTTTCCAGAAGTGTATGCCAGCTCAGGCATAATAGGACAAAGAAACAAATAATCTCACAGATGTTGTATATGTATTGTGGATAGAAAAATACATCATACTGGATCAATTTAAGAGGACAGTCTATTTTCTTCTATACATAGAAAAATTGCCTGGAAATTCTGTGGAAACAAAACAACAACAACAAAAACACACCAAGCACAAAACAAACCCAGACCTTAGAACAGAAAAAGGTTACAAAAATCCTTGCTAGCTAATCACTTCTGAGGTAGCAAGCAAGAAACTCACCCTGACACAACCTTGAAGTAGTAACAGGACTTGCAGCATATCTGGTTTTCTACCCATTTCCCACCCTCAACTTCAGGTGACAGTTCAGCAATAGAAAGTGTGTAATCCAAGGCTGCTGTAAATTAGGGACAAAGAAGAATTCTTGTTCATAATAGTGGGCCAGTAAGGTACCATTTTCAACATCTATGAGGTATAGCCCTGCAATTGCACGAGAGGACTACAAGATTCTCACTGCTTCAGTAATTTTGCAAGCATGCTCCACCACTATCAAGAGCCATAAGATTACAGGTGACATATTAATATAATAGAGCACAAGGGAAAAAGCACAATTTTATCACCATTGCCTTTTCCTATAACATACAAGGCAAAAGCTTCTTTCTTAAATACAGTATAAAATAGATTCTGACGTGGAAACGCATTAAATGGAGAACTCTGCAGGTGATGGCTGGATGTACAGACATACAGGTGGAAAACAAGCGAGTGTTTTTATTGGCTCCCTGTCATATATCAACCAGTAACTGATAAAATCGACATTAGAAAGGTTACAAATTATGATGTTACTTGGTGTTGTAAAGGTTTTCAAGGGCTTCTGAAGAAAAAGCTTTGCTCCTTGTCTGTTTCTTTTCTGGCATTTTTCACTCGAGACCTGTCCAAAAAGTCTGCCAGATAAGATTATCATCTTCTGCATTTGTTAACCTGATGATAGCCTTCTACTCAGAAGTAGAAATTCCCTTGGAAACCTGAAGGAAGTGATTCAGTATGCAAACAGCACAAGCCCACACCCAAGAAGACACACACTATGTTTTATGTAAACTTCAGAAAAGTAATCTGTCTTGAGACCCAATTCCCCACATACAAAATGTCATTCCTACCAACATACCAAATAAGCTGCTACATAGCCACACACATCACTGAGAAAGATACTGCACAAAAAGCTGCCTTCATGACCAAAAGAACCTCCTACAGATATCTTCAGACTAATCATACATAGCCAGGGGAAAGCAAAGCTTTCAAAATACTATGTATACATAAGAAACAAACCTGAGAAAAGCTAGTGCATTTATCTCTCCCTATTTCCTCAGATTCTTTATACTCACTTGATAAAATGTTCCAGATTGTGAAAGATCCTTATGATGACCAATCTAAATACAAGTGTATAATACAAATACACCTGAAGGCTGTGCAGCCATTCACAGCAATGCGCCCTTGTAGCCAGGAAGGCCAATGGTATCCTGGGTGCATTAGGAGGAGCATGTCCAGCAGATTGAGGCACATTCTGCTCCCCTCTGCTCTGCCCTAGTGAGACCTCACCTGGGCTATTGCATGCAGTTCTGGGCTCCCCAGCTCAAGAGGGACAGGGATCTGTTCCAGGGACTGGAACACATGCCTTATGAGGAAAGGCTGAGAAACCTGGGGCTCTTTAGTCTGGAGAAGGCTGAGAGGGGATTTAATAAATGTTCATAAATATATGAGGCCTGTGTGAGGAGCGGGGGCAGCCTCTTCTCACTCTGCCCAGGGGAAAGGGATGCAAGCTGGAGCACAGGAAGTTCCACCTCAACATGAGGAGGAACTTCTTTACTATAAAGGTCGCAAAGCACTGGAATGGGCTCCCCAGAGAGGTTGTGGAGCCTACTCTGGAGATTTTCAAGACCCTCCCAGATTCACTCCTCTGTGACCTGTGCTAGAATATATGGTCCTGCTCTGGCAGGGGGGTTGGACTCGAAGATCTCCAGGGTCCCTTCCAACCCCTAACATCCTGTGATCCTGTGAAGTGTGAGCACTACTATAGGATAACTAGAGCAGAAGGCAGTATTTCTTCAGTGGGTAAACTTAATTTGATTCCATACTAATTCTGTCTGGGCTGCTGCCAGTATTGATAGCCCTGTCATTAGCTCAGCTCTTGTGGCACTAGCCATGACATTTACAGAGCGTGACCAGTCTGTTATGATGACCTGCCAGCTGTTTGTGCCTATTGCAGCTACCTAAGGCACATCCAGTAGTCATCCTCTCCTATTTTTTCCATCAGGTAACATTTAAAGAAGTAAAATAAGAAGAGATGTTTACATCCTCCATCATCATTCACATATAGTTTATGTTTTTTACTTCAGAATAAATCTGTCTGAGCGACATTCCTCAGTGATTTACCACAAGGTTCCCTCTTTCAACAGTCTTTCTTACAGAAAGTTATCAGAAAAAAGATGCAGTTGACAATATAGGAGATGCTTATTCATACATCAGAAGCAGAATGTCCAATCTCTCAGACTCCAACAGGTTCAGCTTGTACTACTGTTAATTTAAAAGCTGGAAAAGAATAGGTGTTTTTTAAACAGGGAAGAAGCCAGGTGCATTAAAAACCTCCTCTGACTGCAGAGACTATTTTGGCTGCTACCCAGAAGCTGCTACAATAATTTAATTCTTTTAGCTCCAGCTCTGCTTCAGCATTTTGAAAAAAAAGCCTGGCACAGTGAGGAGAAACGTAAAGTGCTAGAATCTCAAAATTCAGATCCAAATTACAGAAGGAGAATACACCAACAATAAAATAAAAAGGAGTTTCACAGCTAACTTCAATAAAGCACGGTTTTCACAACCCTAAAATTCTCACCCCACTTGAAAATTTTCCAATACCTAAGCCATTAGAAACAATAGATCATAGAACAGAATTAACTTCTGGATATACATTTCCTGAGTTCCTGAATTTTTGCTGGATCACATTTCTTATGTTTTACACGAATGCAAATAAAATGATGTTTGTGAATTACACATAATTGCTATATCAAGCCTCTATATCTAAAAAATAAATATAAATCCTCACTGTCTCATTTTGAAGCACACAATTGCATGTACCTAAAAAAAAAAATTAAAGGGGACATTAAACATTGGAGAGAGAAAGTATTTGTATTTTTGTTTTAAAAATACCAGTGAATTAGATTCTAATTTTATTTTTCTCTTCTTCCCTATTTCTCAAAGTCAAAACCAGAAACTAAAATTCTCAGGTTTTTTTTTCTGTTATGAAGCCTATGAGAAGTGTGGTTTGTTGATGGGGTCAGAAGTTTTATCTTGCTCTGGCAGGGGGATTGGACTTGATCTTCAGAGATCCCTTCCAACCCCTAACATTCTGTGATTCTGTGATCCTGCAAGCTACTTCATACAAACAACAATTAATGGAACTCTGATTTGCAATGTTAAGCTTGATAAGGATATGCACAGGCAGAAGAAATAAAGGAAAAGTCTTTTCCTTCTAATGTCTTCCTCTAATAAACAACCAGATTCAGCTATTTAAGATTGTTTACAGGATACTTTTTTTTTTTGTTTGTCAATTTTTATTAATAGCATGTAAGGACAAGGTTCTCTTACAGCCTTATGCAATACTCTTCCGTAGCTTTTTCTTGGCACTTCCTCTGAAGCACCTCATTAAGGCTGAGGCAAAACTTGACCATCTGGAGTAGCAGAGCCTTTAAGTTTTCTCTAAAAAACATTCTGTGTCTGCCATTTGGTTTTCACCACACATTATTTCTAAGTTTTTCCTTTCTAGTGGCATCACTTTTCTTGAGATTCTCCCTGTGAAGGGGTCACTTTCAGTTTCTGCTTACCTTCCAAGAAGTTTCAAGTCAAAATATTTTGAGTTTTTGCTACTCAAACTGCCAGAATTTCCACTCTGTAAAATGCAAAAGTTTCAGATTCTTGGTGTGGGTTAGTATAAAAACCAAACAGTGAAAGATCAGCATTTCCCACACATTTGACATTACAGATTTCATTCATCTGTCCCTACACGATATATACACTGCTGGCCATATACTAGTGGATTATTGGCTGTTCAGAGAAGACCTTTTCCTCATGATAGTAATAAACCCGTTAAGAAGTCAGATGTTCCAGACAGGTAGACTCAAACACATCTATACCTCAGTTTAATCGCTCATTTAAATCTATCAATACAAATACAGGGAACCAAAACCAATGAGGTCTGAAAACAAGCATCCAAGCCATTATTTCCAGGTAATCTCATTCTGAAAAAGGCAGAAATAATAAAGTTTTAAACCAAACAGCAACACTACAGTACTTGCTAGAGCTAATGAAAAAACAAACACAAAAAACTCAAACAACAACAAACAAAACACAACAAAAACCACAAACAGAAAATTGTTTCAATTCTTATAGAGTGATTATTTTTTTAATATTTCATTCATGTCTCTGTGGAAATGTCAGAAAACTCTCTTAAGTCTAAAGTGATGTTTAAGAGAAGGAAATACACTAGACTAGCCATATAGGTTCACAATATATGGAACTTAACTCCAAACAACTCCTAATTCTTCACACACTAGCTATATGCGATTATGTTTTTCCATGGAAAAGAAAAACTCATGTTTTCATCATAATGACAAAATACCAACCACCAGTATCTTCATGATACAGAATTTTATATCTCTCACTAAGTATTTGCATCCTCTTCCTTATGTTTTTCTGCTGAGAACTGTATCCATACATGCACACAAAAAACACCTTCAACTTTCTCAAGCTGTAAGCACTTTACACTAAAATGTATTTCAAAACCATTTTCAAGCATTTTATACACTGTGTTGCCTACCCTTGGGTTCTGGATGAAAGATGAATGAGCCTAGAAAAATAACAAGCAACAAAGGAAAAAGCAGAAGCCAATGTTACGTGTTTATATGTAAGTATACCAACACAGAAGATGGCTTTTCATTTTCATATAATATCTGCACTCAACATCAGACATTTGCTATATAGTTAAAGCACCTGTGTTCTTTGGAACAGCTGGTCCCACTGTCAAACTGAGATCTGAGGCTGTGGGTGGCAGTAGGAGATTAGCATAGGGTCATCTCACCTACATAGAAGAGTTTATGTAGGTAAACCAGTTACAGACATTGCCCCTGGTCCCTTTCATTCTGAATTTTTTATTTTTTATTAAAAAGTCAAGTTCATGTAAAGCATTTGCAGGATCCAGGTCATGCTATGTATACAACTGGAATAATCCAATGATCTTTCTGCACCATCTGAAGCAACTTGATTCAAAATCCTGTAATAGTATTTGTCTGCCTTTATTTTTAATGCCTATTTTAGTGCAATTCAATTTGTCTAAAAGAAAAACTTATTTTTAAAATGGCTTAAAAAATGCAAGCACAGCCTGTTGGATAAATATAGGCAAAGGTGAAGAAGTCATTACAGGCCTTCATTTTTATCATGCTGATGGCAAAATGTCAGCAAAAGATTCCCAGCAACACTGCTGAAAATGAGTGCTATTCATGCGACTGATTCTTGAATGTGAGAGTGGAAAATTTGGAATTACGTCCAGCCTAAGCAGAAGAAAATCACTGCCCTTTCTACATCTATATGGAAATTAATAAGCTTTCTTGATATGCTTAAAACACTGAAAGGTGCTGGCATCACACACATCCCAGAATTGAAATGTCATGTTCACTCTGGGAGAGAAAAGAATCCTCAGGTGCTCATTACTACTAAAAAGTGTTCCCACAGAAACCAAACACCAGGCTTTCTCTACATGATCAGTTTTTAAAGGTTAATTAACAATAGCAGGTGATAAAAATTTATAACCTACTGCTTATAATTTTTTAATGGTGAGATTTCCGATCTTTTATCATTTGACTTATGCTTGAAATCAAAGTCCCATCTGTTCACACTTCAGAAAGCCCTGGAGAAAAAAAAATTGGTTTATATTCTAAACCTTCTGCCCCATACTGAAGGTACAGAACTCATTGATTTTCCATCCCTCTGTCCTCAAGACAGATTCTAAGCAACTGTGAAATAAACATCTTTGAAAGCATTCCATCACGTGTACTTACAAACTTTAGCAAAAAAAAAAAAATCTGAAAATACTAATTCAAAGAACATGTATTGCTAGCTCGTTTTTGTAACTTAAGGTAGATTTTCTGTAGAATTTTTGTTCTACCCTTCTAACACCTTCCTGTCATAAAGTGAAGATAAACTAAAGCATAACTTTTTTTTTTTTCCTTAATAACTGAGAATTCAGAACTTGGGAGCTTGCATTTGTGCTATTTTCAAGGCAAGTATATTTTTTTCATCAGCTCTTCACTTGAAGTTTCTTAGTGAAATTTTCTCGCATGTTACAAACTGTAGTGTGGTTCTCCTATAAACTTGTAATCTTAAATGTGTGTATATGTTCTCTCACCATGGACATTTCTGTTTACCACCTATGCAAGTGGTAGCCAGGCAAACTTAAGAAAAAATTTCCAGCTGAAGGAATATTTGCAACCTTCATGAAAATAATTGGGTGTCTAGATCTTTGCAACATCCCTACTACTCATCCCTGCTGAAGAGAAATTTGCCACAGAAAGAAAGAAAACCATGACAAGGTAAGGAGTAACAATGAATACAGGAAGATCCACAGCATTCTTCAATCTTCCCTAATGTCTGTATTATGACTTAGATTAGGTTGTGGTGATATATAAAACTGTTTATGAAACATTGGGCAGGATGATTGAGCATGAATGTTTTCCTGCTTTCAGAGCTCAAAACTACTTGCAGATAAGCATCACTGTGAAGGGAATATTTATCAGAAGCTGATCAGTTATGTCTTTAAAAAAAAGGCAAATTTAGTTTTCTTGTGCAGTTTTGAAGAAATAAATGAATAATAGTTTTTAATGCAGTTGTAAGAAGCTGAATTAGAAGACACTAAAAGTGAAACAGAAATGTAAGGCCTCTCTTCAGATAATTACTACTGAAGCTCAATAAAAAAAATACATTGCTGATCTAGAAAAACATAAGACTGTCCAGGGTTTTAAAAATGCTTAAGAATTTTTAAGAATTAAGGCTGTTCATTCAACCCAGGACAAGATCAAGTTTCCAATTGTTCCAGCATCTACTTTATACAGATTGACTATCAGGTTACCATACCCACACTGGTGGTACAGAACCCTGGTCATTTACTGTCCACACTTCTGAATATTACTAACAAATACTACTAACAAAAAAAGACAAATACCGATCTGCCCATCAAGCAATTATATACTTCACTGGACTTGCTGTTAGATGAACTAGACAGTCATACTATTCAACAGAAATTACTAATACTCTGAAGAGATTGACAGAAACAAATCATTTGGTCTAGTGATCCACTAAAACAAGATAGGACTTTGCAACACACAAGCAATTATAAAATTAAATTCTTATCTTCACATTTTGATAGTCTTACCACCTGTTATTCTATCTGCATACCTCAATGTCACTACTTCCAGAACAATTTCAGGGAGTGGCTTTGGGGCACACAAATACACACACACACAATAAGACAGCCATAACCTTGAAGGAGTACAACTAGAACCATAGACAAGGGTCTGCCATGTTGTTCTCAAGGTCAATATCACAATGCTTTAATACAAAATATTTGGACTTTCTTCAACATTCTTTTTTAATATATGTAGAAAAGGCTAAATTCTCTCTTTACTCTGTTCAGTTCTAAGTAGTGGCCAGTTCATTCCTCTATGCCAAATTGTGTAATATTGTAATATCATTATTTTAATGGTGGTCTGTCTTTAGAATATATGTGTGTATTGCACAAATCTGCACATACATGTAAGATGTTGCAAGTATAAACAACAGAAAAGCATCCAGAATTTTTTAACCCTGACAGATGGGTCTATTCTAGTTCATTGCACCTATTCATAACTTAAAAACGTTCATCTACATTATAACATCTGACTTTCACAGTGACCCAACAAGCATCATGTGCACTCATAATGCACTGGTAGCATTTGAGTAGTCACCACAGGAAGGCAATCCTGACATGACAACAAGAAGGTGTGTACCTGTGTGGGATCTCAGGTCCATGATCCCCCCACTTTCCTCTGACTGGATGCCTTTTGCATAATTGGAGCTGTGTATTATCAATGTGCTGATCAAGAAAGAGAGTGCTTTTTAACTGAGGATCACTGTTACAGCAGACTGCTCTTTGGCTTACAGACTTGTTTCTGGACAGTTCAAGACATGGACAGAATAATCACTCCTGGAAGTCCTAGTGCTGGTTCAGCAAGTATCAGTTTAAAGTGTATGCATCATTACCCAGAGATGCTGAAATGCATCCATGTGGGTGAGTTAAAGTGGACATTTTCAAATATTCTGTAGCAGAACATTCTTGATATCGATTAAAAGAGTAATTAGGATATTGCCATAGGGTTAAGAATCAGAAAATAAGGAAGTCAGAGATCGTAATTCTTTTTCTAATTTCTTTAGCATTGAGTACTCTGATTTTTTTTATTCACCCATTTCCAAAACACATACAAAAATATCTATATGAAAGATTGTGAATAATACTTATACATTAAGAGTACTTCTTAAAGTACTTTGGCATAAGTACCTCTCAGTGATTGCCCCATTTTTAATCTAGATGTTCTAATAATCAGTAGCGATTTACTCCAAGAGTAGAGCAAGTAATTTCTTCAGCTCACAGTTAGTTTGCTTGATATCAGCAATAAGATTCTTGAAAGTTGTCAACTCAGAGAGGAAATATCTTCATAAGTGGCAGAATTTATTCTGTATTCTGATGGGTTCATAGGCCTAAAAATAATTGCACCCCATTTATTTAAGCTGGTCCAACTAAAACTTTGCACATATCTTGTCTCCAAAAGACAAGTGAGTGAAGTGATTGATGTATTTTTTTCAAGGACACTAGCAAACCATTTTAAACTCATGGATATCTGCCAGATTTCTGCTAGGCAAAACAGTTAAATACTTCAGTTGAGACTTTCCTAGCCTCAAAATAACATGGCTCCATACTGCCAGCAGTGATCTTCACTAAAGACAGTTTGGAACTTATGTTTAAACAAGATATGATCAAACTTGAATCACCAAAAAAGCAAAAGATACAATATTAAAGACTGTAGGCCAAGACAGTTAGAGAGCTCTGACCCAAGCACCCCACCTTCTTGTGAAGATGTGTCAAAACACAAGCAAAACACATCATCTTATTCCACCGTGAAAGCACTTAGGTCATGCCATAGAAATACTACAGTAGTAAGAGAAAAGATCATATTTGTATTGTGTCTACATCACTGGAAACAGAAATCCCACTTGTGATTAATAGCAGTACCCTGGTGGCTGCTGATGTCACACCCTCTATAATCTGACACTGCTTGCCTTAGGCAGAACTGCTTTTACTTCTTTTAATTTGACTACAGGCAGTCTTGTTAATTTAAGCATTAGAAGCTTACAGCTTTTACATTATTCTAATATGGCTACCTCTTTCATGTTTGCTATCTACATTTTTTTTAAAATGTCTGGAATTCAGACAAATATATTTTTAAATACTTGCTTCTGAAAGTATGTATATGCACAGACATAGATACACACCAAGGCACATTATGGTCACAGAAGCAGAGAAAGCATATGTAACAAAAATTTTGCTTTCAGGTACATTTCTGGCGCACAAATACCAGGCTCAGTGCAAGTTGTCAGAAATCCACAGTGAAAAGGATCCTTCATAAAAGTTCAATGACCTCTGACTGTCCCTTAGGCTCTAGGACTGTATACATGGTAGAGTTATTTCATGCAGTCTTTCAAACTCCCAGAGTAAAGTGGAATATATTTCAGTGCGCTGTGACCCCCTCACATTTATCTTCTTCCTTCATGTGGAAACCACATCATAAAGCAGTGGTGAGGGGTGCCGAGGAAGGAGTTGCATGTATTTGTGCTAGATATACATCCAGGTTCTCCATGTAGACATTGCATCCTCAGTATGCTCCTGTGTTATGTTGTCTGCAAACATCATAATACACTCCTGGTACTCAAAGAAACTTTCATGGTTTTTTTTCTTGTTCATTTTGATCATGAAAAAGAATGTCAGTTTTGATTTCCACAGACACTAAACGTTTAGGTGAGCAACAGCGCTATTTCTAGGATCAGAATATAAAGGAATGAGTTAAAACCAAAGATACCACAGCACTATTCTTGCAGTAACTGAAAACTTCACTACATAATAATGGGTGGGTAATGTTGAATTTTAGGTAATCCTTATTAGTTACTTTTAGATCAGGAGTACTAGACCTATTACTGATTGTCAAAGTAATAGTAACTTTAAATCCAGCAGCTGTGCCGCAATGTGTATTTTGCCTGGGTCCGATAAAATTCTATGATGCTTCCAATCATTATAAACTAAAAATGTTTTTCATGAGCTAGTGTAAAATACAATCTAATTTGACAGGAATTATTATTCATTTTGCAGATTCTATATCTTAGTATATACATTTTCCTCAATTATCTATATACATATATACAAAGGTTAAGGTGTTCAAAGATATAAAAATCTATTTCAAACAACAAATACCACCAAAACCCTCTTTATCTGGACATGTGAGATGGCTGTGTACACAGTTTAAAAAAAAAAAAATCCATCAAATTCAGATTTACCATTGCAAGGTATTTCCACTGATAGCCAAACATACCCCTTCTTGGGCTTATTTCTGATTAAAAAAAAAAAAAAAAACAAAACAACCACAAACAAATAAAAGAAACCTCTTCCACCGTGAAAAGTCTAATGTTTCACCATAGTAAGGCAGTCAGTTCTAAAAATATGCAATTTACTGATCTGTACATGCAAACAGCTTAATATTTGAAAAAGGACAGTAAAGTGGTTTAACTCTGGAAAGCACAAGGTGTTACGTTCAGTGTAGCTTGGCCTGATATTGTCTCTACCATTTCTAAATTTGTATCTATCTTTATTATATATTTTCTGCTGTTCTTACTACTACAGATGTAGTTACACTAACAGTGCTAAAAAACAGCTTTCTTCTGGTTTCACTTTTATTGGAAAAAGACCACTTTTCCTTATAGACTCAAAGATCAGGTTTTAGGATTTATAATGGTTATTGCCTAAGGTTTTTGCTCACCTATTTTTCCACTCTTTTGCTTCTTCAGAATGGCACTAAATCACCCAGAATTACTCCTCTATGCATTTCAAAGTTTATGATGGAGGAAACACCTGCTGGAGTGAATGGTTCAATTTAATATAGAGAGGCATATGTATACATGACACTGAGAAAGTTTCCACTGTGTTCAGTTTGTGCACATGCTCAGTTATAGTTCTTTGATCCCTCTTCAGTTTAACCTTTTTCTAATTCCTTCTCTTCAAGCTTACCTGTCAGAGCTCTAAATTAACACATACCCCTTTTATACATTGTCATGGGGATAGATCCATCGCTGATCATAAACTGATTAATACTAGCACCTCAGCTAGTGCAAAATATCTCTGGAACTTTTACACAGAGCCAATGTTAACATTACAGGTTGTGCAAGCAATTTTTCAACACAAAAGAAAAGCACATGTCTTGCATAAAATCCCATTAATAAAATGAAAACAGGAAAGTTCCAAATATCAGACTGAGTAGTTTGTAAAAGTATGGGATGCAGAGGAAGTTCAGCACCATAAATGTTTCATTTAATTGTAGACGTACGTATTAAGCTTCTTGAACCTCATGTTGTGGGGTTTTTTTCCTAGAATACCATTGCTTTCTATATTTTTTTTTTCCTTTCCAGATGAGGTAAAAGTCAAGAGCTACTAAAAATGCAACTACCACCTTATGAACATCATTGCAATAGACAACACACTTCGATACCAAAAGGGACATCTGCAATAAATATCATATGTATCAAACAAAGGAGAGATTTCTGCATTCTTTATCACCCTCAGCCTTTGATCAGCAACATTGCAGAATTTTAATTTCAAGAGGCAGAGGTGGTATGCTTACTTTAGGGACAATTTCTCAAGTATAACATTTTGCTTTTCTGTCTGACAAGTAGAGTGGTAGATATTGTAAATAGTGGTTTAGAGCAAATGTATTGGGTTTTGCTTCTCATGTGTGCATTAAAATACCACCAGTTCCACCTAAAGTTATGTCCAGCTACATTCTTTTTTTTTTTCCCTAAACCTTTTCATGATTCAGCAGAAGTAGCGCATAGATAAGTCTTCTGACCTTCTGCCTGAAGAGATTTTCATGTGTTCTTTCTAGAGTGGAAAATGTGCACAAACATGCATATGCTTCCTATGAGGAAAAACAGGCTTTTCAGAGTGTGAATATAACAAACACTAAAAGAGCCATCTATTATTATAGCCAGCAGTTCCTGATACTGACTGCTTATGTTAAATACATCCCCTTTTCAAGGGGATAACAGAACATGCTTTAAATCACTGAAGAGTGCATTTATTTACAAATTTGGGGAACCAGATTATGAGAACAGTAACAGAAATTACCACCAACCACAATTTCTTATTGGGTGACTTACATTTTTTGATGTTGCTGTCTAGCAAATCATTATGTCTTCTCTACAGGTTTTGGTTTTTTGTTTTTTGGGTTTTTTTGTTTTTTTTTTTTTTTGTTGTGGTTTTTTTTTTGTTTTGTTTTGGTTTTGGTTTTGTTTTTTTTGATTTTGTTTTTTCTCCCCTCTTGGAAGACAGACAAACATTCTCTTAATAGCATATGGAATTTATAATTATGTTAAATCAATATCTGTCAAAGGAGTTCATTTGACTAAAAGCTCTTCATAATGCATTTTTGCTTCATAATCACAGCTCTGATATCTACAGGGAACAATAAAGCAAGTATTAGCTTTTATATTGGTTCAAGAAAGTAATATATATTTTTTTAGAGAGGTTTTCTTACAAGTGATAAAAAAAGCAGTACAGGTCCCTCATTTAAGAGGGTAAGAAGTTCATACACTCTGAATGAAATGAAAAGAAAGCCCACCTCAAGCTGACTCTGGCAAGGGATATCAGAGGTAACAAGAAGGGCTTCTATAAGAGCATAAGTACACCGGGGCCCTGGTGACACAGGGGGAAGACTGAGGTACTAAATGCCACCTTCTCTGTCTCAGAAGGCATGACTGGCCTTTAGAAATTCCAGGCCCTAGAAACCACAGGGAGAGTGTGGAGCAAGGGACACTTACCCTTTGTTGAAGACGATCAGATTATAGAATACTTATGCAAATTGGATATTCATAAATCCAATGAAAGGTCCTGATGGGACACACCCACAAATGCTAATGGAGCTGGCTGATGTCATTGTGAGACCACTCTCAATGTGGATGATCATGGCAAATGGGAGAGGTGTCTCAGGACTGGAGGAAAGTAAATGTCACTCATCTTCAAGAAAGGCCCAGAGAACTGAAGTCACCCTCATCTCAATACCTCGGAAGGTGATGGAGCAACTAATCCCAGGAACTATCTCCACGTATATGATAGGCAAGAAGGTAATTAGAACTAATCAGAATGGATTTACAATGGTGAAAGTCATGCTTGGCCAACTTGATAACATTCTATGATGAAATTACTGCCTTGGTAGATGCAGTTTCTCTCCCATATTCATTACCAAAGAGCACTGGATGTTGTGTGCCTTGACTTAAGTAGGACTTTAGACATTGTCTCCTATAATGCCCTCATAGAGAGGCTGATGAAGTATGGGCTGGATGAGCAGACAGTGAAACAGACTGAAAACCAGCTAAACAGTGTATGATGTGACCAACTCTATGAAGTTTAGTGGAAGACCGGTAACTAACAATGTACCCCAGTGATCAACACTGGGCCAAATCCTGTCCAACATCTTCATTAATAATCTGGATCATGCAGTAGGGCTACCCTCAGCAGGTTTACTGATGACACAAAACCGGAGGAGTTGATAATACACCAGAGGATTGTGTTGCTGTTCATCAGGCTGGAAAAATGGGTTGACAAGAGCCTCATGAAGTTCACAAAAAGGGAATTGCCAATTCCTGCACTGAGGACAGTTGAAAAGCAGCTCGCCAGAAGAGGACCTAGGGGTCCTGTTGCGTGGACACAAAGTTGAACATGAGCCAGCAATATGCCCTTGCTGCAAAGAAGGCTAACAGTATCACGGGCTGTGTTAGGAGGAGTCTTGCCACCACTAGTAAGCCTATACCTGGGACTGCTGGATCCAGTTCTGGGATGCCCAGTGGAAGAGACATGGACATACTGGAATGATTCTTGCAAATAGCCACAAAAACTATGAACAGACTGGAGCATGAGGGAAGTCTGAGAGATCTGCACTGTTTAGGATAGAGAAGGCTCAGGGGTCATCTTACTTATGTACAGGTATGAGAGGGTGCAAATCAGATGGAGACAGGCTCTTTTCAGTGGTGCTCAATAACAGAACAAGAGGCAATGGACACCAACTGAAACACTGAAAGCTCCAGATGAACATCAGGAAACATTTTCTCACTGTGAGGGTAACTGATCACTGGCACAGATTGCCCAAGGAAATTGTGGAGCCGCCCTCCTTGAAGACATTCAAAAACCATCTGGGCATGGTCCTGAGCAACAAGATCTGCATAGCCCTCCTTGATCAGGTGTTTGGATCACATAACCTCCAGAGGTTCCTCACAACATCAACCGTTCTGTGATTAAAAATATGAAGTAAAATCAAGATGAAGAACCAAAACATTATGGTTAGATATGATTCAAAGTTTCTTGTCTTAAGTTAAGTCATACAACGATAATTTTGGAAGTGCAGCAGTGTTGCTTTCTGTCATCTTGATAGGAACTACCTTTGTTTTCTCTTTTCTAAGACTTCATGCTTATGCTTACTAGGAAATTTAGACATCAGAAAATATCTGTTGCAGCACCTGCAAATAGCTGGAAAGTTTAATTAAATGTAAATTAGAAACATCCTTCAAAATTCAAAAGTGTGGAATCCTCAGTCTTTCCCATTCAGCTCTTCCCTAAGGACATAGATGTGTAGATTAATGATGTGATCAGTCATCTGAAAATACAGACTTGGGCAAAACAGTGAACTGAATGAATTCTAATGACTTTTGCACAGTATGTTGAAAGGAATGAGTAAAATCTCTAAGATTTTAATATAGCAGTGGCTGTTTGCACTGTCCGTTTTGATGAGTGAGAGATCCCAGATGTTCCCATTTGTGGCTGGCCTGATATTTTGCCAGCAGCTGCACCATCTCCTGTGTCTGGTATGCTTCATTCAGTCTGAGTTAGAGATAAAAGTAAAATTTAGACTGAGAATCTGTAACGCTTTAAGAACTTCTTTACACCAGAGGAATAAAACTCATAGCAATTTTGAAGTGCACATGCAAGAACTCATATTAGGCATCCAACAAAGATACAACTGGTGAGGTAGGTAGTGTCCACTTGTACGAGACATTTCTAATACATCTAGTTTTTCTCTGAGTTGGAAAACAAGGATGAATTACCCTGAAGGAAAAGGAAAAATTGAGGATTTTTAAAATACAGTAAAAAGGCAGTTATATTGATTTTCAATATTTCTGCAAGTCTCCTAAGGGAGGGTGGTAAAACTGTGGGCTTCACACAGTTTTTCTACCTACAGTTAGCCCTAATGACAATAAATAACCTCAACTCCTAACAATGATATCTTGGAAATAGCTATGGGCTCTTTAACAGTTCTCCTTACAGAAAAATAGAGATTTGAACAGTATTTTTCGCAGTAATCCAAGCTGATTAATACAATTATACACAAAACTAAGAAAAGGAACCAAAAGGATCCAAATCTTCCTTTGGTTTTCATTTTCTCAACTGGCAAAACACAGATTAGGCAAGAGTGACATACAAGCAGTCCTACATACATACAAGACATACAAGACATACATACAAGTCTTATGGCAGTAGCTGTCAGGTCAGCTGTCCTATCCTCCAGCCTGAACCTCTAGAGAAGGAAATAAAAAAAAAAAAACTAAACAAAGACACCAACAAAAACCCAAACACACACACACTGCACTCAAGAGTTTTTATAGAAGCCACAACAGCAAAGACATATTAAAAAACTGTTATGGCTTACACAAGACTTGTTCACAAGGGACTATTCTTCCTGGGCTGAACCAAAGCAAAAGGATAGTCCTCTCAAGCCTAGAACAGGATTAAGAAGGATTGTGCACTTCTGCTGGTAGCCTTCTGAAGGAAAACAAGGACACAGCTGCCCAAGACCTGCCAGTGAGAACTGTCATACCAGCAAGGCTCAGATAACTGCTACCCATAGGCTACTTCTCCAACCAAGAGAGAGAGAAATCAAAGCAGCACAAACATAGCATGCATGTAAAGGAAGACTAACCAAGCTGAAAAACAAACCAGCCACATGTCCTTGTGTCAGAAAAGGTGAACGCTATCCTAGGCTGCATTAGGATGAATGTAGCCAGCAGGTCAAGGGAAGTGATCCTTCCCCTCTTCTTGGCACTGGTGAGGCCATGCCTGGAGTGCTGTGCCCAGTTCTGGGATCCCCGGTAAAAAAAGAGACAAGGACATAACAGGAGAGATTCTTGCAAAGGGCCATCAAAATGATGAATATACTTGAGCACCTTCTCATATCAGAAAAGTCTGAGTTGCACTGTTAGCCCAAAGGAGGCTCAGGGGGTACCTTATTAATATATAGATACACCTGAAGGTATCTAGAGGACAGAGTCAGGCTCTTTTCAGTGGCAACCGGAGACAGTGGGCACAAATTGAAATACAGGAGGTTCTCTCTGAACATCAGGAAACACTTGCTCATTGTGAGGGTGACAGCACTGGCACAAGTTGCCCAGGGACGTTGTGGAGTCTCCCACCTTGGAGATATTGAAAAGCTGTCTGGATACGATCCTGGGCAACCAGCACTAGGTACCCTGCTTGATGCAGAGGCATTGGATAAGATGACCTCCAGAGGCCGTTCCAATCTCAACCATTCCATGATTCTTGCAGTGTAAGTGTAAAAAAAAAAAAAAAAAGACAAATATTTACTTTCAAAAACATTGATTTTGTTCAGTTTCACAGTGGGAAACAGTGGAAAGCTCAGTCAGGAAAGTGAAGACTGCCACCCATCTCCAGCCACAAGGTCTTGCACCAGGCAGCACCATTGAAAGAGAACTGAAAACATTAAGGCTTTTTTCCACAGAAATCCACTCAAAAAGGACAGAAGTAATCCAGGGTACAGTTTACACACTAGACCCAGAGGGACTAATGACCCACTACATTAAGATTGGAAGGTTAAATTCAATTCTCACTTCTCATTCAGATGCTGGCGTTAGAAAGAATGAAGCATACCGAATACTTTCAACTGTTGTATGTTCTGGGAAACAACAGTCTTAATTTTAGGAGAAAACCAAAATTATTTGGTTTAGATCTTGCCTTCAGAGTATATACAGTATATTTTGTCTTCAGGTCCTGAGTGTTGGTTTGGGGTTTTGGGGGGAGGAGAAATTATATAGATTGCATCCTTGGAAAATAACTGCAGAAATGACTAGCATGTACAAAATAACTACTGTCATTTACACAAATAGTATTTTTCAAAAATCTGCCTAATATTATATGGACATAAGAAGCTTTTCCATCTTCAAGAAATTACTTCTAATTTCTTGGTTTGATCAGAAAGCTTTCTTCCTAATTGTCTAATTACTAAGTGATCAAAATTGCAGTTGAAAGCCTTACATAGAGGTTTAAGTTATTTTTAAAATGAAACAAAAAAACAAGAGAAGAATCCATTATTGAAATAAACTTTGGCAATTCTAATGAAAGTGAAATGGAAATTATTTCAGTAATGTGAAATTTTTAAAGTTCTCTAATATAACCTATTCATACCTTCTACCAGTTTAACATCCTAATTTTACCTCCCAAGGTTGTGAGGTCCTTAGAAACACCTGTTGCTCTCTTCCACCTGTACCCAGAATACCAATGATAATTTCACAGCATTTATTAATGCCCCATTTCCCAAAGACCTGGAGGGATAACTTCGGGAGAATGTAGGACCTTTCACATTCAGATCCCTTCTTAACTGGTTTTAATTATAATCATTATCTTCTAAGTGTGTGATGGACCAAGTGTGTTTCTTTAAGGGCTCATCACCAAACCTACCCCCACTTTAATTGATTCTAACTGGAGATCTCTGCAAGGAGATCATAGAAATTTGATCATAATCTTCCCAGACCAAGTCACATTGGAAAATCAATACTGTTATACAGGCTATGCCTGCTCAGGGTGCAAATAATATTTAGCTTTTAGGACGGTCAATCTGAATCTGTAACAGGACAACAGGAAGCTCTGTATTTTCTGTACAAGTGATCAACACTTCAGATCATACCCAGTTCATTCGCAAAGCAATGGGGAATTTATTTCCTTAACACCTTTCATGGGCACTGAATAAACTGTACATGTTATGAAAGCACATTTCTGAAAACATAACCACAGTTGTTTTCAGGAAGACACTATTGCCTGAAGAATGTGGCATTCCAGGCTCTGCACACAATACCTGGAAAGATAAACAGGAAAGGAAATGCCAGCAATTTTACTTGCTCCTAGAATCACATCTGATAGCACCTTGGGAGACAGAGCTTTTGTTTGATATCCACCTGTTTAACCTGTAATAATAAAACCACAGCAGTTGTAGAGGATATGAGTCAAAAAGAAAATATCCCTGACAGTGACACCTTTGTCAGGAAGGACAAGCTTCCCGCTGAGAGAGTTATGCTAATTACCTAGAAAATCAGAGCTGTTGAATATCAGCCTCAAGATGTGTAAAAGAAAATCTTGATACTTTAGGAAAATAATTTTTTTAAAAATATATTATGGTACTTTCTACCAGTAAATCTGGCTTCAGAGCAAAAAGATCATTAGTTCTGCCTTAACTCACTTTAACTCTAGCCAGACTTTTACCTTCACCTGCAGTACAGCTGATGTCTCAGAGGAAGAAACATTTTGCTAAAAATTAACAGGCTCACCAGACTTGCAATTCATCATGTATTTGTCAAAAAAAAAAATCTTCTTACCTTCAAGGAGATACAAAAATAGCTTAATGTAGAAAACAATTTTATGCACTTGAGAAACCAGAGTAAACTTAATACTGTTGAAACCAGCAACAAGATCCTGTACCCATTGTTGAAAAAGATAATTAGTGTGAATGAATAATAGCTTGCCAAGTTTTGTTCCCTTGACTAAAGTGCAGATGATATTTACATACTCAAAATAAAGAAATCATAGAATGTCTCCATTTCAGCTACAGTACTGAACCTTCAGCCCTAGTCTCAAGTCAAACTGAGAAGGCAGTTTTGAATTTGCAGTCCATCGCAAGATTCAATTTTCTCCAAGGAAGAACTCTAGCTGCCTGTCATAGGCAACACGTAGCTCAAGGGGTGAAGGCAGATACAAGGGAAGATAACTGGGAGGGGATGGGGTGACGACGTAGGGGGTGTACAGTGGGTGTGAACATCCAAAGCACAACTTCTAAACTCTCAAACAAAGCCTATTTGCTAGCTGCAGCCAGGATGGGCTGATAGCATATTTTGACAGCATCTAAACAAAACCAGCATATTCTGAATTCTCCAATTCACTAAAACCAGATGAGACATAACCACAGATTAGAAAGTGTCCTTGTTTTAGTGAGACAGAATTAATTCTGTTCAGTGATTTTACTTTTCAGCTCAGTTCTTCTAACTGCACTGTCTGAAGTTAGCAGCCTGTTTTCACAGACAGTGTCTGTTGCTGGCAGTAATAACACACCATGTTTAGAATTACTGCCAAGGATTGGTGTGCAGACCAAAGCTACTGCTGGATCTTGTGTATTACATTGTGGGGTGCAGAAAAATGAAAGGCCGCACCTGCAGAGAGGAGCGGACAGGGCAGGTGACCCCAAACTGACTAATGAGGTATTCCATCCCCTAGACGGCATATTTGGTATAAAGCTGAGGGATCTGGAGGGTCTATGGCTCTTCTCCCCTCTTGGATCACTTTGCCAGCTTTTCTTGGCTTGGCTCAGGTCCTTTTTTGGTTCCTTTCTCAGAGCATCCCAGGAGGACTCCGACCATTCTGCTTTCAACCCCAGTCAATGCATTCCTGAATCCAGTACCAGAATCCAGCTCCTGAACACAGCTCCTGTCTGCTGCAGGGCCCCCATTGGGACTCCCCCAGTACCAACAATGATCTGGGGAACAGATGGTGAGGCACCAGCTGTGACTTTAGTGGCCAGGAGAGCACAACAGTAAGGGACTACCCAGACCCTAATCCATGACAGAAAACTGATCACACATTGTGCTTCTAACGTGGCTGTTAGGGGAGGAAAACCAGGAATCTGAAGTTCTGTAAAGAAGAGCTAATGCGAAAAGGAAGGGTTCCCAAGAAAATATTATCTAGAAAACAAGAGGAGAGCTAAGAGAGACAAAGAAAATTATCTGTGCTAAGGAAAAAACCTGGAAATGAAGGATCATGGAGACAAACATCAGGGGCGCCCAGAGACGTTGGTCAGTAATGCCAGAGACTATAACTGTCTAATTGTGAGCAGTCTCACAGTAGGAACCACAACTTTCTGCCCAGCCCCTCAGGACTTTGCCAGGAAGGGAAGGTGAGACCTAGTCAATGTAGTATTGTGAGCTCATGGCCAAGCAAATGAGTTCTATGCAAGAACTAGTCAAGCAGGGTAAAATGTCTCATCTCATCTGCTCTTAGATAAATATCAGTATCTAGATCCACTGTAAGTTTACTCTGCCTAACCCATGACAAGCCATTTTCCATCCCAGCTCCAAATCTTTCTTCATTTCCCCCTCTCAACTCCAGAACCAGCCTTCAGTTTACTTAGGAAACTGCTTTCCAGCTCCCCTGCAACTGCTGCTCTAGGTTTCCTTTCTCACAATTATGCTGGACAAAGAAATCGAACCTTTCCCAACTCAAAAAATTCCTCAAGGATAATTTCTTCAGCCATCACCTTGCTTCATCAGTCTCTTTCCAACCTCAGCTGCACTCATAGCTCTTGTCTTACTCTCTCAGCCTTGACCAGAGGCTTAGTCATGGATAGACCACTCCATGGTGTCCAAGAACTGAGTCAGTGGCAGCTCTGACTGTTAAAGCTGGTGGAGTTTTCAGAGAAAAAATTTTCATGCACATACAGGAAATTTAAGCTAATGCTACTGTACAAAACAATATAGGTTATTCTTTATTAAAATAATACTAAGAGGACAAGACCATTTACTTGTTATACACTGAAAAATAGAAACTTGTCCATTAGATGGCAGAGGTCTGCAATACACCTCTTTTCACATTCAAACCAATTGTTATATACCTGTCTCTGTGAGCTTGGAGGTATCCAACAAAGTCCTCACTACTGTAATGACACACCAGTGCAAACACAATTTATAGTAACTATACTCATATCCACACACCTGTACATGGAGCTCACATGGAGCTTTGTTTCAGGTTTTACCAAGCTTTTACATGTTATCACTTGTTAAGTATTACCTCTACTACATCACCTCTTGTAGCAAGTTATTTCCACAGCATTGTGCCAAGATTAAGACGGAAAAGAACTATAGCAAATTTTCAAAGCCACCAAAGTAAGAGCTACCCCAGTAATTTGTTTTCAGACTCATACAAAAACTGTTGTATGTATCTGAATTTTTAATGTATGTATACACTTACACAAAAGCAAGCCTTACACAAAAGCAAGCCTTACATCGCACTGGAAAGGAACAGAGGACTTTTAAGAGCAGAACATTTTTATAGGTGAGGAATTAGCATGCCCCCGAGTCTAACAATTCTCAAGATGACTGCAGCTAGTAAAAAGAGTAGAAGAATTTACCAAGTTCTAATCCCTATTGATTTACTTTGCTATTTCATCTTTTCATTTCCTATCGTTCCTTTGTGCGAGAGACACCTTTTTCCTGCAGTCTTGTCCCACTTGGTGTACAATGAAGAAGGTGAATCAGGTGAATCATCATGATCCCCTGGAAGAGGTTGTCCTTGCATGGCAGAGATGCAGAGGCGGAAGAGTCATGAAAATTACTTGGAAAAACAATACAAAATAATTTATTGGTTTTCCCTAATAAAAAAAAAAATCAATAAATGGTGTGGATGAAGGTGTTTTGGCACATAGGTTATTTTCTTATCAGTTACTTCAAGGCAAAGTATCAAAGAGAAGAAAGGAAAAGTGATTAGAAAGAGGAAAAGATTGGGGGGGGGAGAGACTAAGATGGAAAAATACCACTAGCCTTGGATCCAGAGATATCTCATGGGATCAGTCTAAATCTTGAGTTCTTTGGTGGTGGGTGCACACAGATCAATATTTTACTGTCGCTTTATACACTTCAGATGTGTGTGGTATCCCCAGTTTACATAGGAAGTGTAGATCGGTGGCGCTAATTTGCATGAGCTCTTTCTAGTGTGGTGCCCCCTACAGACCTCCCCTTGGTGCAGTCCCAGTGGCTAGCAGAAATAGTTAACTCGGGGAAAAGACACCATCCCGCCTACACAGGACTTCTTTTCTTGTTGTTAATCTACAAGGAGCCAGGGGAGAAAGACAGGGCCACCAAGGACCTCCTCCCTCCAGGCAAGTCTTGCTCACTCTCTGTTCAGATCTTATCACCACACAAAATTTGTCATTAATAGTCAGGCTCCTACACCTGCCTACTGTAAAAGTAAAATGCTCTAATAATCTCATAAACTTCACAGTTTCCAGCATAAATTATTCTTTCTGAAGAAAAAATAAAATTTAAAAAATCATTTTATGTATGTTTTTTGTAAACTGATCTAAGACTACTTTTTCTTGACATCTCTTTAAAGCATTGAACATTTTCAGTTGCTTCTGCAGTGATGTAGGGGTATATATAACATCTTCTCTAATCCCACTCCCCAGTAAATTGCAGTTGTTCTGCAATGAAAGGGAAAAGAATTGTTTTCAAAAGTCAAAATTCAGGCATCAGTAGCACTGCTCTTTTCATGTTGCAGCAAGAAGATACCTCTCTAATAGGAATCAAAATCCCAATGTACCATTGTCAGATTGACTGAGCTTTGTAAATTGATTTGCTTTGTAAATATAAGCTACAAGAGTTTCTATGGCTCAGGAAGTGTGGTTAGAAGAGATTGAGAACTAGATGAACAACAGAGCTCAGAGGGTTGTGATCAGTGGTGAAGAGTCCAGCTTACAACCTGTAACTAGTGGTGTTCCCCAGGGGTCAGTTCTGCATCCAGTCTTATTCAACATCTTCATCAATGACCTAGATGAAGGGGTAGAGTGTACCCTCAGTAAATTTGCTGAAGATAACAAAACTGGGAGGAGTGGCTGATACACCTGAAGGCCGTGCTGCCATCCAGTGAGATCTGGACAGACTGGAGAGCTGGGCAAAGGCAAACCTAATAAAGTTCAACAAGGGTAAGTGTAGAGTCCTGCACCTGAGGAGGAACAACACTGTGTACCAGTACAGGTTAGGAGTAGACCCGCTGGAAAGCAGCCCCATGGAGAGGTACCTTGGCATCCTGATGGACAAGTAAGTTATCTATGGAACAGCAACATGCCCTTGTGGCCAGGAAGGCCAATGGTGTCCTGAGGTACATAAAGAGTGTGTCCAGCAGGTTAAGGGAGGTTCTCCTCCCCATCTACTCTGCACTAGTGAGACCGCATCTAGAGTACTGTGTTCAGTTCTGGTCTCCCCAGTTCAATAGGAACAGAGAAATACTGGAGAGAGTCCAACAAGAGCTACAAAGATGATTAAGGGACTGGAACATCTCTCTTATGAGAAAAGGCTAAGAGCCCTGGAGCTGTTTAGCCTGGAAAAGAGCAGACAGAAGGGATCTTCTTAATATTTACAAATATCTGAAGGGTGGCTGTCAAGTAGAAGGGGCCAGTGTTTATTCACTTGTGCCCTGAGATAGGATGAGAGGTAATGGTAGCAAGGTGAGACACATGAAGTTCCATCTCAACACGAGGAAAAAGTAGTAAGAACTGTAAATATTAGTAAGTTTAAAGAAGCTCTGTTACTGAAATACACACTGTCAGAATAGCAAATACATTTCCACATACAATTTTTCCTCCTTTATAACATAATTTTTATCCATATTAAATGTATGTAATGAATTATTAATATACCTGTGTATCTGTACTGGAACATGTTGATCCATTGTTGCAGCCCTCCAGCACACCACTATCTGTTGTTGCACTGAACTGGAGAGCATAGTACTCCTCCCATGTCTGGAATGGGCAGGTACAAGGGGTAATCAGGCAGTCAGCCAGTCTTAGCCAGCTCCTCATTGTTTGGCAAATGGTATCAGAAACCAAACAACAAAAGGACATCTCAAGGATGGGATGAGGGAGCTGATTAATGAAGTAACAACCACCAGAGGTGCCCCAAGACCCCCACACATGCACAACAGTGGGGAATGACCGCTGTTAGCCCCTGTGGGTGGAAAAATACTGTTCAGCCTCTGTGCACATGCTGGCCACTTTTGCACTGATGCCAGAGCAGTCTCCACTCCCCCCACCAGGAGAGCTATAAGTAGTCTGCTGTGGCAGGGAGTGGAAATTCATTTTCAGAAGGTCGGCCTGATGCACATCTTGATCCAGGGGACACCCTGCAGAAAGCATTAGGACCTACTGACTCCTCTTCCCGTGCACCATGCTACACGCCCTCCTCCTGCTCAGTGTTTTTTCTACCACTTTGGGGTCGGTATGTATATGGGGATGTTAGGTAACTAGTTGGGTTTGCTTTAATAACATCGTTTTTTGCTTACTAGTTTTGTGTGTGAGTGCTTGAATACAATTGGTTTTACTTATTAGCCATAGTCTTTTGTGAACCGGGAATTCTTCACGAACCTGGGACAACCTGCACAACCTAAAATTAAGACATGTACACATATGGCTACAGAATGAATATTTTTCATTTAAAAAACCCAATAATTCAGATGAATAATGACAATTCCAGAAATTATAAGATGATCCAGACATTCATTTATTTTTAAAACAGGCGCTCCATTTTTTTGTATGGCCACCTCTTCCATCTTTTCCCCCTCTAGTAGAGCCTCTCCAACAAAGGTCAGGATTTAGACCATGTAACACAGAATAATTAATATGTATTCAGAATATTGAGTATACATTTACCACCTAAGGTTATTCTCCACTTTATTTTCAGTAATTCCTCATTCTAGTTGCAGACAAAGCAAACGTTGTAGAGGATGGAGAAATATATCTGTACTTAGCATCATTTAGAGCACCTGTTAGTGACCTTAAACAAAATGGTTTTCTAAAACAGAGTTCAAAGAACCGGAATAGGCATTATTTCACTAAGAAATAACTAATACCTTTAGAGAAAGAGGTGAAAACCTTCTGTCTTTCAACAACTCAAATAAAAACGTATGATGAGATGAGAGTTTAGAAAATATTAA
The DNA here is from genome assembly GCA_033439905.1 of Ceryle rudis. Classification (NCBI taxonomy): domain Eukaryota; kingdom Metazoa; phylum Chordata; class Aves; order Coraciiformes; family Cerylidae; genus Ceryle; species Ceryle rudis. The sequence continues at coordinate 41,939 of JAAGNO010025002.1, forward strand.
GGCTTAAAGTTATAATACCAGGCAGATGTGGCTATAATTTCAAATCCCTTTTACCAGTCTCCATGACCAGTCTTTCCTATACATTTCAAAAACTATTG
>JAAGNO010025002.1:42136-94115 GCA_033439905.1 Ceryle rudis
GGGGGGGAATTGAGAGAGAGGAAAGAAGGCAATACATTAGAAAATTTCCATGAAGTTCTATATTTGTTTTATTACTCACCAAAACTTAAAATAAGTTGTTACACAAAGCAACATACTCAAGCAATCATTCCTCATCACCTCTAAAACCAGATTTACCCTGCTGCTAAAGCATTACATGTTTCTTTTATTTGATTCAACAGTGAAAAACAATTTTTAGCATTTTGCACTGTTTTCTGTGTCTCTCTAAATGAACTATTTCATGGAAAAGGTCTAGGAAAAATAAATACGCATAAATAAAGCACTGTTAGTCCATTCATTCTCTTAGAACCTGTAACTGTAAATAGAAGCCTTTGTCACAAAAGAACAACAAAGCAGATATGCTAAAGGTTATTGCAGACTAAAGGCTAAAATTTTTCACTCTTTTAAATTAACATCACTTCACTGAAGTCAGAGCCATGCCAGTTTCAAGAAGTTGAAAATATAAGACAGATATATATATATGTATGTATTTGTGATTTGAAATTACTCTGTTAAGGTGCTTATAAGATGGGGAATCGGCAAGGCTTCTGTTAGTTCCTGAACAACAAAGAGCAGCCACTGTAAAACTTCATAGAGCATAATTTTTAGGTGAAATATCAGTTTACAAACTTCCTTCTCAGCATTATTTATATCAGAAGTGGCCTGCTAAAATTTAGAATGACTTTTGGGTTTACTCATATTATACTAATGCCTGCAGTCTTGAAGACTACATCACGCTATTATTTCCAACTAATGTGTTGCTGGTTAGCAACAAGGAATTTCACTCCAGCTACTGGAATGACTGCACTGGTGGGAAAAGGAAGAACAACTGATAACATGTAGCTACCCTGACTTCTGTAAAATGTTTAACCCTGTCCCACACAACATCCCTGTCTCTAAACTGAAAATCTCTTCGATAGATAATGAATTAGCTGGATGGCCATATCCAAAGAGTTGCAGTCATTAGTTCAATGTCCAAATGAAGATCAATAACAAGCAGTCAAAGGTTTGTATCAGGACCAATACTATTTAATATCTTCATCAGTAACATTGCAGGATCAAGAACATCCTAAGCAAGCTTGTGGATAACACCAAGTTGAGATGCAATTAGTAAGCTTGAGAGAAGGGATGCCATCCAGAGACACTTTGACAGGTTGGAGAAGTGGGCCCATGTGAACAATTGCGGGCCAACCCTCAGTAACAGTACAAGCTGTGTTATGAATCGATTGAGAGCAACACTGTAGAGAAGGACTTGAGGATAAGGGTAGATAAAAAGTTTCATGAGCCAGAAATGTGTACTTATTGCCCAGAAATCCACTTGTATCCTGGGCCATATAAAAAGCATCACTGTTGGAAGATTGAGGGCAGTCTCTCCCTCTTCTCTGCTCTCATGAGACTCCACCTGGAGTACTGCATCCATCTCTGGGATCCCCATTATAGGAAAGACATGGACCTGCTCAAGTAGGTCCAGGAGGGCCACAAAAATGCTTAGAGGGCTGGAACACCTCTCATATGAAAAACGGCTGAGAGTTGGGGTTATTCAGTCTGGAGAAGAAAAGGCTCTGGCCAGACCTTATTGCAGCCCTTCAACAATTACAGGTGGCTTAAAGGAAAGGTGGAGAGAGACTGTTTATTAGGGTCTGTAATGACAGGACAAGGAATAATGGCTTTAAACTAAAAGAGGATAGATTTAGATTAGCTATAAGGAAGGTGGGGGTTTTTTTGTGAGGTTTTTGTTGTTGTTGGTTTGGGGTTTTTTTTTTTTGGTTGGTTGTTTTTTTTACTGTGAGGGTGGTGAGACACTGGATCAGGTTACCAAGAAAAGTTGCAGATTCCTCATCTCTGGAAGGTACCCGAGATCAGGTTGAATGGGGCTTTGAGCAGTCTGGTCTAGGGAAAGGTGCCCCTGTTCATGGCAGAGGAGGGTTGGACTGGATGATATTTGAATGTCCCCTCCAGCCAAACTATCTGATGATTCTATGACTTCCTTTAATTGAATAATCTAAATACTTGATACTGCTTAATTATTTAATCTTTTTATTAACTTACTCATCAACATCTTTACACAATTCTTAATGCTTCTTCATACAACTCCTCACATTCCCTTCTGCATTGAATATGCTCTCCATGGGCAAGTGTGGGGTTTTTTTAATATATATTTTAATATCTCTATATATAAACATTCCCATGTGGTCTGCAAACAGACCTTATTTCTAGTCATCAGCACTGACATTTATGTTTATTTTTATTCACAACATGTTTCCCTTCTTATAGGTCACTGCATGGCACCACAGCCCACTCAGCACCTCCAGCACTGTCTCACAACAGCTGTTCAGCCATGCCTGAGAGAGCTGGCGTTCCAGACAGGAGAAACTTCTGTCTTTCCAAGTTTTTTCTTCATTCCAGGATATAATTTTTAAGAAATGTACATGTTAAGCATCTACTACTGCCATGTGCTTACCCAGACATTCATAATTCAATATTTAAAAAAAAAATATGTAGTCTAAGGAATTTTAAGTACTATTTGAAACAGCATAAAGAAAATGTTGGGACCCCATACTCTAAAAGTACAGGACCTAGTTTGAACTTTCAGGGGTGCCAAATAAAACTTTTTTTCTACAGAATAAAATAATACTCAGTTGAAAAAAAGTTGTACACAAAATACTAGGGAAAAAAGTTAAAACTAGAAGAACCTCTTATCATAGGTATCATCCTGATATCAGCATTCAGTCTTCAGTCCAGGATTATAAAACTATATAACTGTGGCTGAAGAAAGATCAAACATATGTACACGCACTGTTTTGGCATGAATCAGAATCTATCTAGCAGTGTTAAGTAGAACTGAGTCTCAAAGAGAATAAAGTATACAGGACCTGCAATAAAAAGTCATGTCTCCTGTTCCTAGCTGTCCTACAGCATATAGATGTTGTCTCCAACTATTGGCTAAATACTCTTCTCAGACTTCTCATTGCATTTCCATAACACAATGACAACAGATTATTAAAATAGTAGGAAACGTGGCTAACTTCCCAAACCTTTGCTTTCTACAAATGCACTTAAACACAAAGGAAAAACAGCATCCCTTTCTAGTCCACAGTGATGATTATATAAATTATTTATTATAGTAACCATAATCATGAAAAAAATTCTAATCAGTCATAAGAAGTATTTTCATTAAGCAGACAGGATAGTCTCCAATCCTGTCTGATGTACCTACTTACAATATGTACTTCAAGTCTTCACGAAGATTTATTTCTTTTGCTTGCAAAAAAATAAAAAAAACCCAAACACAATCTACCTGTTGGAACAGTCTTCTGCATGGCACACCAAAACTGTGATAACAAGCACACAAAAAAAGTACCAAAAAAATAAATATGCGCAAGAAATATTGTAACTAATTAGTTTATTCTGATCACAGCCCAGGCAAACTTCAGGAGTTTTGTGTGTTGGTCATCTCAGAGCAAATACAACTTCTGCCCAGACACGCAAGCTGTCCTGTTATGAAATATTAATTCAGATTAATAACTGACAATTTTTTTTTAACATTCGAGTCAGTAATTTAAAGCCATTCCACATTGTTAAGGGACAGAAGTTGTTTTAATTTACCATCTGTTGACTGGATTTTTTTGAAGCATGCTAGTGATCTCTATTGAATTCAAAGCTGATGTGTCTGTCCCACAGCACTCTCTTAGATGCATTGGACAAAGCATCTTTTTCCCAGACTCGGGCAGAAGAGATATTTTAGATTTCTCTTTTCCATCAGTAACCCTTACAAATAAGGTATATATGAGTGAAGTACGCATACAAAGCTGCTGTTGAAGATGTCCAGTTTTCACTGGCTTCAGAGGAATATGAAGCACAGAGATTCATCACTGTTACCTGTATGGCATCCAAGAATTCAACAGCCATGGGTATTGTACAGACACCACTCATATGTTTACGTGGGGCACAGTAGCCACCAGACTTTCCTGGACCTCATCTCATTTCAAGTGTTGCTATGATACAGGACTACCAGGGTAGCACCAGATCTTTGCACTGCATTGCAAACTTTTTGTCAGCCTCCAGGTTCACTCTAAAAAGCTCTATACACCAGAGTCCAAATGAAACTGTCTAATAAGATTTAAATGGTTGCCTAACACTATTTTAGAATGTTTCTTTAATAGAATATCATAGTACGTAATCTTATAACAGGCACCTCTTAAGGCTTGCTAAAAGCCTTCAATAGGCTTGTTGCTTTCCCAGAAAATGGAGATAGATATGTTTTCCAAGATTATTTGGCTGCCTTCAGTCTCCTACCATTTAAACCATATTTTAAATTACTTCAGCTTTATGTCAAGAACAGCAGTAAGATAAACACACATCTTTTTGTATTCAAATCAAATGGCAGAAATGCCTGACTTAAAAAAAGGTTTAAAGAAGTAGTTTCTTAACTTTGAAGATCTTTACAAACAAAACAGAAAGGGAAAAGACTATATAAAACCTGAAATGTTAAGCACAAATAATTAGGTATTTAAAAAAAAGGAAACAATAACAGAGTTTCCTGAATAAGAGTTCCCTCAGTTGCAGTGTGTTCAGGTTCTTCCATCTTCATCTATGATTTTTCTTCCAGAAAACCTTCAGTTTTTATTGATATTGAAGGTAGACATTCTGGGCAAGTCAGAGTAAAATTTGCTTTAGGCAAGTACAGTATAACCACTAATATCATATGGGGCTGTGTTATATCAGTCTCTGTTCAGGGCTTCACATGTACCTCCGAGATGCTTGAAAGTTTTAGACAAATCACTTGGCTGCTATTTCTGATACAAAGCCCTCTTCTGATATGTAGCATCCTTCAAGCACAGAAAGAGAAGGTAAAGATATCAATGTTACTCATTTTCTTGCCCATGGCATGAGGTGATCCCATTAGAAAGAAAAATCCACAGTTAAATTGCCAGCAAGTCTGAAGTACTGACAGCCTGTGCATATCCCCACGTGCTTGGTCATAAGCATCACAAGAAGCCAAAACACACAGTTCTGGTGCAGATGCCACAGGAAGAGCTAGACCTCTAAACAAGACCTCTGTGCACCTCCAGCAGACCAAAGGCATCTATACACCAGTCCATTGAAAGAAAGTACTAACTTTTCAAAATTAAGTTGGAGGATAATTTTCCATTACCAGAGAGAAATATGAACCTCAGAGGCTTGAGATTACCTACAGATTTTATAATACACCAGAATGAATTTTTTCAGGTCTTCAGCACTTAATCAACTATAGGAATTTAGTTTTGACCTAATTAAACTGCATTTAAAGCACAGTATTTATCTTAATACAACACAAGACAGATTCATCTCTCCTGTTTGTGAGAATGAGGGAATCACAATACCACATAGAACATAAGGCAAGGAAAGAACAGCCTGAACTGAGATATTAAAAGAGGGAGGTGACAATGGCTGCTGGGCAGCAAAATATTCAAGATTCATCTTTTGCTATAGCTCTGTCCTAAGAGCTTACAAGTCTGCTGTTTCCCACCTATTGTGTTCTCATTTGACAGTCTCCCATCTGCTTTACTCCTCAATTTTTTGATGGTCTCACACCTGTTAGTTCACCTGCTCACTCCTTTGTCACTATATTGAATGAGTGATGGCAAGCTAAAGCTTAATATAGGAAAAAACAGACCTCTTGTTCCTCTCACATCAGCCCCTTCTACATTTTTTCATTCCTTTTGACAAACTATTTTCCCCATTATTTACTCTTGCACCACAACAAAGCCTTGTGCTTTCACTCATATCTCATTCACTAAACTTTCCCCAGCCTAATGGATATCTAATGCTTTTCTCTGTCCAATAGCTTTTAGCACTCATCCATACTCTAAACATTATAGCTTCATCTCAATACTCGTAACATTGCTCTCTGGTAACAGTAATAAACATCCATTCAATTGCTCTCTTTGTTCAAATCACATCCTTCTCCTTCAAACCTCTACAGTACTTTCCTCTACATTACCTTATCGGATCAGGTCTGGTCTTAAAGGCTTACCATCCTAAATTATTTCTTGGACCTTGCCTTCCTTCACAACAACTTAGTCAGAAATGTCTATTTGTCTCCTCCTCCTGCTACTTTTTCACACTTCCTCTGTGCTGCCCACTCTGCAAAGAAAAAGCCTTTTCACTCCAATATGCCATCCCCCTCCCACACACAGCCATTCTCATTCAAATTCCTCCTGAAACCTGTTTTTGCTGAATCTTAAATAAGTCACATTTCTTCAACCCCAATATTTAGCTGAGAGAGTGCTGAAGATCTAAAGGGAAAATTTAGCTACAAGTATGCTCTTATTTCCATTCTTCTAGAGTTTCTCCTTGAGTCAGCTTCTCATACCATTACTGCTCCATCCTTATGTCCTCTGCAAATGATGCAATTCTCACCTCTTCTGTGCAGTCACTACTTTGCCAATACATAAATCTCTCTAGAAGGCAAAATTCTGTCCTGCTGCTTATTCTGTATCAAAACTGATCTGTGAATTAGTTAAATTGTTATAGGGCTCACTCCCCCCATTGGTACTGGAAGTTTTCAAAACCAGAGACAATTCCCCACTTCCCTTGGGAGATACAATGTGCATTTCCAGCCAACTATTTCTACATTTTCCCCTGCATTTTTGCACTGTATAGTTATTAAACTTTAAGAGTCAAACATTTATTACATAATCAATAAGAAATAATACAAGATACAAATTAGATTCCCAACTACAAAGGTAGATGCTTTTTAAAAATCAAACCCATGGATGTTCCAGAAAGATCAGCAGAAACAGGCAAATGCTCCTTCAGTAAAGGGTAGACAGTGGGTTTAAATTAAGTAACTATATGTTCAATTTCATATCACAATAAAATGCTGTAGTAAATGATGAGCTGATCAATGAGAAGATACACCACTGGACTATAAAGTACAGACTATTATGCTTTTTCAGTCATCCAGTACGTAAGCTGCTTATGTCTACTAAGAGCAAAGTGGAAGTCCTTTCTCATTTGCATTGTAAATCCACACAGCCTACTCCCACAACCAACACCAAGAGTAAACCTGATATAGCAATTCAGAACAGATTTCCTTGCCGCAGCAAATTCAGCGCCTGCTGTCACTGCAGCACTTCAGAGAAACAAGTCTGAAGTGTTATTCAAGTGACAACTTTGAACCAATTTTAAAATAGGAAGTCTTATTATGTATTACAATTAAAATCCAGTAGTTAAGTCTATGTTTTTCTGGAAGAACAGACTTGTCTATGAATTTCTTAACTAGAACTAGTTAGAAACTACTTTTGTGTTTAACTTCAGCAAGAATAATTAGTATGAATTACCTCAGTCCTCCCACAAGCTCTCTAGAGAGGTACAGAAGGGGCTGCCCCAATGAGCACACACTACTTCTCCTTCCTGGATGGAGAGCCTTTGGAATTTAATACAGACCAAAGAAATACAGACTGAAAAGTGTTTTTCAAAAGAATGAATTTCATGAATGTTTTAATCACATGCTGACTTCACCAAAGTTATTCTGTCTATATTTCTCTTTGATCCTGACGATAAATACTATTAGTTCAGTACTCCCATCTTTTAGCTCAGAAGAGCTGCTGAGACCTCATTTAAAGGAATTGTTCTCATTTTATTTTGCAGTGAATAAAAGTGTAACAACAGGACTGAAAATCTACAGCCTTACACATCCCATCTCCTTACAGAAATATAGCTTCTGAGTGTTTTCCTTCACTTCTAAAGCTGTCATTTGAACAGGGTCTCACAAAGCACCTAAAAAAAATGTATTGATAGTCAGAAATTGTGGGTACCTCATAGTAGCTACTAAGTTTATATTACCTGAGTGAATATTACCTGAGAGTCATTACAAGGGAAAGCATTCTGTTTTCTGCAGCCATTGGATCCCTTTTAAGAGGTGTTAATGAAAAACACACAAATTAAATCTAACCTAATTTTCAAAAAAAAAAAAAAAAAAAAAAAAAACAAAAAAAAAAAACCCAACCCTCATAAGTAACAGAGCTATTCTAAATCAAAACTGCTACAACGTAGGATTTGGCTTCATTTAATAGCTACAGAGTCCATGTAGGTACATTCCAGCATTTTAGTAAGACATACCCTTTCTCATGGGGGTATGTGAATCACATTTTCCAGGTTTGTCTTTTATCAAAATGAAAGTGTCTGCCATGTGTAAGCTGCCCACCTCATAACTCCCTCAGTAGTGTGGTGAGGCTACAAGACGTTTGCAAAAATGAAATGTCAGGAACACTGTCAGAATGATTCACTTATATGTTGATCCTCTTCCTGAGCAGGTCTGAGACACCTCTGAAAATCATGGGAAAAGGCCATAATCCTAATGAGATTTTCTAGTACAATATATTACCTGCAGAGGGAAGCAGTATAGTTCCAGGACTAGGATCACCATACTGGTATAAATCAGACAGCAGAAACCTCAACAATTCATTTTAAAATGCCTACTCACATCAATTTACAGTAAAAATGTATTTATTGTGCTATTTTTAATTTTAAAATGTACAAACAAGTTATTGCTACTTATTTTTAAGACTCAGCATGGACTTTTCCATAAACTGACTGACTCTTAACATGACCTGAAAGCAGCAGGCAATGGAGTCAAAATGTCTTCATCTTCCTTCTCCTCCCAGCATGCAGTAACATTAAATTAAAAAAAAAAAAAAAAAAAAAGAAAAATTGTAATTTCTAACCAACAACATTGATCACAGTAACAGATTTATTGTTCTAAAGCCAGACAATGTGAACCCAAAGGAGTCCCTACAGTTCCTCGGGTACTTTGACTTCAGTGCTGTTAGGAAAGAGTCCAAGGAAAGTAGAGCTACAGCCCCTTTTCCACCCTTATTCCTTGGAGTTTAGGGTAACACACAGTGGATGGTTTTGACAGAGAAAGCAGCATTAAGTAGGTAGAAAACTGACTGTCAGTGTCTTTTGTAGGGGGCGAGGGTTAGTCACCTTTTATCATGGGCTAAAGATTAATGTATGGCAGCTGAGCCTCATGAGATGATTTGATTGCCCTTGGCTCTGGTGTGGGGAGATGAGAACATACCCATGAACTGTTAGTGGATGTGTCTCTGACCAAATTAATTTTATCTTTATTAATAAACTCGCATCAAGATCGATCAGGCTTCCACCAGAGCTGAGACTTAAAATATTCAGATATTAATAAAATTAATCATTTTGTTTATTCTTCTCTACAGTGGTTTAGGCGACTATCTATGCGCACACTGGAGGACAGCGCTCAGCAGCGGTGACAGGCCATGGCAACATTGCTGATGTTAGAGATTGCATGTTTGTACAAAGGCATTGTATAACATTGCTCATGGCAACAGAGACAGCAAAATCTGTACTGCATGCCTGCAGTCACATTCTGTAACCATTGGAATATGAGGAAAGAAAAAAGACACCCAAACAAACAAGAAGTTGTCAGAAAACTACTGCTACAGCTCATCACATAAACAAATGCTGCCTGATGTTGTAGCAGATCGCTTGTATCAGAAGGATTATCCCTACCATGTAAACTCAAACACCTTTGATCTGTTGAGCAATGAATTTGGCTCACATTCAAAAGGGAAAACATTTCTTCTCTTCAGCTTCGTTATGTGTAAATGAGTTATAACCAGGACTTCATAAACCTTTGTATTGGCCTTTTACCATTGAATTAGGAGCACCTAGCATAAACATTACAATTACATCCTCTCTATTACCTTATGTATCACTCTGAAAATGTTTGCAGAGTACTAATGATATGTCTTTTCCTACCAACGAACATTCTCAGCTCCAATTTCAGTTACTGTCATGATAGCAACTGACTCTATGTTGCATGAATTTGGTAGAGTGCATGCAAGACTTGCTCCCTAGCTGATGTAAAACCGCAGGTGGTTCATACCCTATTCAGGAGGGAAATTATGAGCTGCATAAGTGTACACATGGCAGAATGTGCACTGAATGGGGAACAATAAGTGTCTCTAGCTCACTGTTATATTTCATTAGCTAGACTGATCTCCTAAACTAATGTATTTGTATACATGCTTTTCTGAAGGCTGGAACCTCAAGAAATGCAATTGTATCTTTCTCCCTGTCTCCCCTCATGTTCTGTATTCAGTATTTGGTCTCTTTTTTCCACTTTCAAAAATATTAGCATATTCCAACAAAATTTTAAAAAGCCCTTGCTTTCACAGTCATCTCACTAGAGAAATTGGAAAAAGCAATACAATTACTGATATACTGATTACAGCATATGTCAGCCTGACCTTTGTGTCAGATGCTTCACAGCATCCTTATTAATTGCTATTTATTCATGGTCACAGCTATGAATGTTCCAAGAATTAGCTTTTATGTTTTACTGTTCCACTTTTGTGAGCTACTCTTCCTTTTTCCTTTCCAATCTGTGGCAGATGCATCAGAAAATTGTAGGTTCAAAACCAACTATTTTTCTTTTTCATTTGCAGTACTTCCTCTTCCATTCCTCACCTTATTTTTTCTGCACTATCTACAAGGTGTATAGTTTGTGGTTGAAGGGCCTACAGCACCTGTCCTATGAGGAGCAGTTAAGAGAACTGGGGTTGTTTATCCTAGGGGAAAAAAAAAAAAGGGGGGGGGGGTTAAAAAAAAAAAAAAAAGACACACACAGACTCAGGAGAGACCTTCTTGCTTTCTACAACTACCTGAAATGCGGTTGTAGAGAGGTTGGTATCAGTCTGTTCAACCAAGTAACGAGTGATAGGACAAGAGGAAATGGCATCATGTTGGACCAAGGGAAATTTTGATTGAACATTAAGAAGAATTTCTTTACTGAAAGGGTTATCAGGCATTAGAACAGCTTGCCCAGGGCAGCAGTTGAGTCCCATCCCTAGAGGTATTTAAGAGTCACGTAGAAAAAATGCTTAGGTATATGGTTTAGTCAAGGATTGTTAGTGTTGAGTTAATGATTGTACTTGATGATCTTTTCTAATCTGGGCATTTCTGTGATTCTCTTCTTCAGAAACAAAAGGCTTTTGGTTTTGAAATGCAAACCAGCCTTTACAAAATCCTCATATTATATCTTGCCTCATGTTTCATACCAGTGTCAGTATGAAATCTCAAGTACACGGGGACAAAGGTGGAAAGAATGTAGCCATGTGCTAACCATGGACCAAGTGCTACTAGCCCAAGAGGTTCATAATTTAGTGTTGCAAGTTCCAATGCTAAAGCTAACAGCAGACTTGTTCAAGAATTTTCACCTACAGCAGCTAAACGATGCATTTTGTATGCTTATTTACTCATTTTAAATATGACATTGTTTAAAGAGGCAGTCTATTATAGCAAAATCTGATTTTTGGAAAGTGGCCAAAAAAAAAAAAAAGCAGCACATGCAAGGCAAAAGTGGTGATCCAGACAACTCTTAAAAATGTCTCAGCTCTCAGCAACAGTTTTTGGTTGAAGTTTACAGAATAATTGTGAAAACAGTCTCGATTCAGAGAGTAGCTAGAGGAATCTGTCAGAAAAAATATAAAATGTTTTGTACAACAGAATAAACCATGTTATTCTTTATATTTGTTTTAAATCAATGAACACATTTTAATAAATGAGACTAAAACCAAGAAATAAGAGAAAAATAGCATCTACTTGTAAACACATCTCAAAGTGAGTTTGGCTTTAAGAAAATCGTGTAGAAGGATACAGTACATTGCTGAATATAACCTGTTCAAATTATCCAATCTATAAATATAGGAGTGATCGTTTCTTAACATGAATCAAGAATTCAAGTAAAGAGAACAAAAGATTACAGGACCTGAAGTCACAGAAGTCCTGAGGGCTCCAAATAATGATGAATTTGTCTTGACATACAGTAGCTGTTCTGAGAGGAGGTTATTAATATGCCAAACCAGATGTTCAACTAGAGTTCACAGTACTGATACACAGTAGACCTTCATTACACTTACAGCTTCATAATAGTTCCAACATTCTATACCTCCTTCTTTATATCTCTTACAGAATCTGAGGAGCAATAGAGCCTTGTGCTTTCAAGGAAAGCTAGAAGCCTACATTTCCCTATTGTGAACATGACAATTTTCCAAGTGTTTAGAGCTGATAATATGCAAAATCCCTACTTTGAGCTCCACTTCCAGTGCAATACCACAGTTCTACATTGTATAGCAGATGAACCTCATGAAAAATAGTTAAATCCATTCTAAAATTAAGTTTGCTGGGACCTTTACTAAACATTAGCAAGTATTTGTACATTCTTCCCCACATAAGGCTTAGAAACTGTTCTGTCTTCTGTAAACACAAGTGTTTATTTAGTTGTATCAAGGTTAAGTTAGTGGACACCAGACACTGTTTTCCCCTATCTACAGATAAACATAGGAGTAGAACCAACATGCACCTTTAGGTGCAAAATCAGTTTGGTTATGCTCAGGTATTGCAAACCTAATATGTGGTTTACCTTAGCTCTGTCTTGGGTTAAGTGTGTATCTTCTGCTTTGTGTGTTGTGGGATTTTTTTGCTGTGTTGTTGGTTTCTTTGTTTTCTTCCCCCTGTTATGTTGCTTTATAGAAGTTTGTCTGTTTATTTTCAAAATGCAGTCAGACTACAATTACCTAATGGGAAGGTATAGAGAAGATGAATCCATGCTCTTCTGCAAAGTGCACAGCAAGAGGCAAGTTACAAGGGAAATTCTGTTCAGGTACAGAAACTCCACCGTGGCTATGGTCAAGCACTGGGACAGGTTGCCCAGAGAGGCTGTGGAAACTATATTTTTGGAAATACTCCATATTGTCCAGGTAAGTTTTGAGCATCCCTAGCCTCCTGGGTTTTTTTTCTTTACGAGTTAGCTTTCATTTAGTCTTTCATTATATTCTTATTGATGTTGATATATATAAATACTGTACAGCTTTCAAATACAAGAATTTAAAAGTGCCTTGCAGGTGGTGGTGGTTATTTTAACTCATGTTTACACTCCCCATGATAGATGCTGATAATTCCTCAGTAGTTTGCAATGATGATCGCCATTAAAGATAAAAGATCCTAAGTATATAACACCTACATAGTCATTTCCTGATACCAAATGGTGAGGTTATGATGCAAATGGTGAGACTGTTTATACAACAAGGCATTGTGGCAGCCATATGAAAAAAAAAGTTAGCATTTTCTCCATAGTTGAGCAAAGCTGCATAAGTATGATCTCCAGAAGAGGTGGGATTGGAAACAAGTCCTCAAGCACACTGTTGGGAGTAGTAGGGGAGCACCTGGACTCCAGAAATGCAACAACTGGTACTCTATGCAACCCAACCTGCAGCTGCACATCAGACAAGACTTGAAGTAGAGATGCTGAAAATATCATCTCATTGGCTCAGTCTCAGTTCTTGCAGCTCTTTTCCTGCAATATTACAATAATTCAGTTCACTTGAGTTGAACAAAGAACTGCTCAGTCCAAAACTTTCTGTGGTATATCAGAGATTGAGTCACAATTGGCAAGACAGAACTTAAGGCACTGCCAAGTAGATTCAAAGATACCCTAATGATTTTAATGAGATGTTGCTGTTGCAGTTTAAAATACTAATCGCTTCTCACTTTGAAAAGAATAGCCCATGTATGCCCAGAAAAGCAGCATGAGCCAATCATGACAAAAGAAATAGCAAGTTTAAATTTGGAATTTCAAGGTGATTCATTGACCCGCCTTTTTCAAAGGAGCCTTTGAACAGCTGTCACAACTAAATTGTGTTAAAACAATCAAATATTTTAAGAATGCTCACTTTGCTCCCTTATGCAATGAATCAAGCCATCTGTGCTATACTGGCCCTTAACTGATATTCTATCCACATAGAAGGTACTAAATATCTTGCTAGTTAAGTCCTCTGAGCCAGTTTACACCTCTAAAATGCTCTCCAGAGAGAGTTAGACAAAAGTAAAAACAAGCAACCATGTCTAGGATAACCAAGATCTCCACTTTTGGTTTTTGATGTTCTGTGATAATACAGACTTTTAAGGGGAAGAATTACATGGATGTTTGGAAACCCTATGGTTCCTAAAGCTTAGAAAGATCCTCCTGACAGTAAGTAGGTAAGTGTATCTTCAAAGAACACCAGTTCTTAATAAATTATTCTTCTCGAGCACAAATTTCAGTCCTCTTCCAGATACATGAATTTGATGACTTGATTGCAATGCACAAAAAATAATCTATTTAGTGGCAGTGATGGAAAAGCACAATCTTGTCTTTAGCCATTTCCAGATGTGCATGAGTGTCTTAATTACCACTGGAGCATTCAAACTGAGCACCCTGTGGCTTTTCTATGCGTTTCTCAGCTACGTGTTTATTGCTTTTTCCTCAAGGCTGTGATTGTATATTTTTCTACAACAGAGACACAATTATAAGGCCATGAGGAGTTCCAAAACATGAAGAGATTTAATCCACATTTTCTAATCTGAGAGAAACAACATTTTATCATTACTTTCTGCTCATGCTGAGAATGAAAATTCAGTTGGCAGAGCACAATACAAAAGTGTGACTGCTGTTAGCAACAGGTAATTCCAAGTTACCTGGGTTTGTTCCAGTTAATCTAAAACTCAGGACTATTACAAAGGTTTGTTGAGTATGGTGGCTTTTTTGTTGTTGTTTTAAAAAGATTTCACCACTTTGCAATGTTGGATGTTAAATCCCTTTTAATACATTAAAAAAGAAAGAAGGTTACAGAAGCATTTTCTAAAAATTCTGTGAGGAATTATTTTGGAAGTCAAATGAATTTAAGAGACTAGGAGAAACAAAAGTCACTGAATTACTCCATATGCATACTTCTAAGTCTTCTCTGATCCTTTTGTCTGAACTGCAACAAAAAGAGTGCATAGCCAACATTTTAAGAGTTTCTTTCATATTGCCATAGGAATGGAGCCTGAGAGCACATCAGTCTCCCCTACTTGTTTTTGCTACACAATATTGCAAAGGCAGACAGTTGGGTCTAAGCTAAAGCCAGATCGAAGGTCAGTGTGCAGACAGCCTAAGCTTGATGTAACAGGTCAACAGTGAACTCAAGCTAAGAGAAAAAGGCAAGTGCAGAATTTTAATTTGTTCACCTCACATCTCAGTCTTCAGCTTCTTTTTCTGAGCATGATGGTCCTGCTCTTCCACACAGTTGGCTGAGCAGAGCCACAGCCCATCAACAGACCATACTTGTCTTCTGGATTTGCATGTCTTCTGTCCCCTCTGGGAGGGCTGACAACTGCATCCAGTCACTAAAACTTCCTAAAGCAAAGTGACATCCAGTATCTAAACTAGCTTCCTGAAGCAGTATCTCTTAGGAAAAAAATAATCATTAAAATTTTAATCCATCATCTCTGTTTGAGGCAACAAACAGTTACGTACACAGCTTCTCCTCCAGTCTTATGTTCAAAAGGTAACTACCTCCCTCTCAGGTCCTCTTCTTAGTATTTCCT
This sequence comes from Ceryle rudis, assembly GCA_033439905.1. Taxonomy (NCBI): domain Eukaryota; kingdom Metazoa; phylum Chordata; class Aves; order Coraciiformes; family Cerylidae; genus Ceryle; species Ceryle rudis. The sequence goes on from JAAGNO010025002.1 coordinate 57,584, forward strand.
GTCGGATCACTACAGGTTTTATTTTCTCCTAAGGAATATTCTGGTTGTTCTGAGGTTCTGGGTTTTTGGGGGCGTTTTTTGTTTGTTTGTGTTTGTTGGGGGCTTTTTTTTTTAATTTCACAGGGTATCAGAGAGATATGGTGCCACTTTGGGCCAGAACACAGACAGGCTGCATATATGCCAGAATTCTGCTCCCTATTATGGTAGTTGGTAGATTTACACACACTTCATGCCACATGGAAGATGGGGCAAATTAATAGGAATGTCCTTTCTGATATTCCTGAGAAAAATCTAAGGGAAGGTAACTTTTCATCCTCTGACTTTAAAGAAAGCAGCCTAAATTCTAGTTCTACAAATTTTGACCTGGGGTAAGCTAGATCCCTCACTATAGCGTTACTATAACTCAGTAAACTCAAATGATGATGGCAAAAACACATCATTAAGATAGAAACAAGTTGGAACCTGTCCTTCCTATAGTCTCCCCAAAGCAACTGAACAAGGACAGAGCATACCACTTGAAAAGCAGGAGAAGGTAAGTGTTGCAACCATCACCTCCTGTCATCCCAGTAATATTCAAAAAGCAGCATAAGGCAGACCACCACCCCATCCTCCTGTTGCATCCTGGGTGACACTTACCCATAGCCCTTCCACAGAGCTATCTATACTCTGTGTTTTGGCATTTATACTCGGCAGCCCCAAGCACACAATATTTTGACTGTATTCAGTCATTATTAAGGCCAGCTAAAGGTCCTTTGGGAAATACTCTTTACTCCACACAACTGAAGTCTTGTGATGTGTATTTGGTTCCAATACACAGAAGCCAGTAACTTTTGCAGGTGACTAAAATAATTACAGGAATAGTGTTAATCAGCAAAAATTATACAAACATACTTTTCTTTCCTTTCTTTTTAATATCATTAATTGCAAGTCAGCACAAAGCCAAAAATCCCAAACCCTGTTTTGTATTATTTATTAACTTCTGGAACCTGAAAACATTTAGAGGATTAATTGTTCCAACATAAAATGAATCTACTGTAACTGAGTCAGGCATGCACTTCAGGAAGCTTTGGTAATATGTTAACTCCTTTCTCATTTTGAAGTGAGTGGGTTTTGCTTATGAAATAATTATATAAGCATTATCCTGATGATACAGAACCTAATCTTAAGGGGGTTATTTTGAGCATCTTCAAATTTGAGTATACTCAAATCTTCAGACCATAAAAAGGAATGACTAATTTAGTCTATATTCAGGCTCAGATCATGAAACTGCTCACTCACTTTCTACTACTTCTGCAACATAAAGTTTTAAAGCAACCTGAATCTAATGACCACCTTTGTCTGGTTTCAGCAGTTAATTTTTTTTAATCAAATAATCTAAGGAAACAAACCTAAAATCATATCCTAAGGGAGAAAAAATAAAAAGAGGATTAAAAGCATGTATTTTACAGAGTAAAGTGTTACAAAGAAACATGGGGCTGGCTTTTTTGTTTTATTTTTGTTTTGGGGATTGTTTTTTGTTTGTTTGCTTGTTTCCAGATATTTAATTGAAGACATGTTATAAACACTAAATACTCCCATTGCCATTCTGCTAAAGACTGCACTTCATACCTAGCAAATAAAATGGACTTTCATCATTTGGTGTAAAACCCAGACAAAATTATTTGAATGCGGCTGTCTACGTAGAGCTTTTCAGCAAAGTTTCCAGGGTACCATGGTCTTACACTAAACAACATTGCCATTTACTCACCCAAAATATTTGCTTGCATTTTGAGAAGCTGGCTAATACATATTGTCTAGACAAGACACATAGATTTGGATTGTAAAGTCAAAAGAAATCTGTACAGCCACCCACATTATCCTGCAGTTCTCTAGCTTCGTGTTGGACAGAGCCTGACCCAGTAGTTTCAAACTCACATGGGTTCAGACACAACTTCAGACAGGAACATCCAGGATATTAAGTGTGTCAAGGTATCAAAGTCCAAGACTCAGAGAATAAAGACAAGCCTTGAATGAACACACCCAGAAGGTTTTTCAAAAAAACCAAAGCTTAACTATCTTTGGTCACAGATAAAATGAAATAAATCAAAATATCCCTGTTCATGTGACATATGAAAGATCTTACAGTCTACTACATTACTACGAACAACAGAACTTGGTTTTAGAGTTCACATTTTCCTACCCAAGGCTCAAGTTAAAGACTCTTTTCCCTGAAAGAGGTAAATAGCCATTTTGTGACTTCTATTCAACCTGAAATCAAACCAGGCTTGAAAATTCATATTGAATTGTTTACAATTGTAAGAGCATGTTACTGTTCTAAAGCTATGAAGAAGCATACTATGAGGAGTAGATGTGTATTTCACCATAACACTAGATCATCCAAAGTTTTTCTTCAATCTTAGCACTTCATTAAGAAGGATTTTTGCATGAATATAGAATATCTATGTTAATATAATCCAGCTCATGTAAAGCCTGAGTTTGTTATAGGAATCCATTTGCATTCTAAAAATTAGATCTTATTAAAAGAATTTATTTGCAGCCCTCAGAAATATTTTGTTCTCATATTGCTACCGACACCATCTACAGAACACTACTAACAGTAACATAATATCATGAAAATAGTAAAACTTATTTTTAATCAAATAAATCCTAGTGAAATTGTAACAAATATTTTACATGCATATACATCTGGGGATACTGGAGAAGAGTGACTTCTATAAGCTGTATTTACACATACAACTGATCCATTTAATGTATTTAGTACAAGCAAAGATTACTAATTTACTACTACATCTCATAATATCAAATAACATCACTTTTGTAAAATAAAGACAAGTGAATATTTGCTCATCAATAGAAAGAACCCCCCCATCAGGAGGAGGAAAACTCCAGGAACTTTAAGATACTGTATATAGCATTCCATAAGTGACAAGGGAACAAGAAGTACATTAAAATAGAGTATTTGTTATCCTAGAAGTAAAACAATCTACAGTGATTACGATACTGTCAAGAAAGTGTATCTTAGATGTCATTGTGATTAAAAGTCAAGCTACATTATATTTCCTTACAGGCTCCTTTGGTCAAACTTAGGTAAGTTGTCACACAACATCTGTCACCTCATGTAAAATTAGCTCAAAACCATTAAACTGAGATTGGTAACATAAGGATCCAAAAATTAAGAAATTTATCAATGCTTACATTGTGCAAGTGTCCTGTGACAAGGAAAAGCTTAATTAATCTTTTATTACTGTAAGTTTAAAGAATAGCAAGTTTAATACATACTTTCCAAAACCATACTATTTGCTAAAGAGAAAATGTATTTTCTGGGGCAAGAGGCACACGAAATGAGAAGTTCAATTCCAGTGTACATCTTCATAAGCCTGGTTAAAAATTTAACATTACTGCAACACTGGAATAGGTTACCCAGGAATGTCATGGACTTTACAGCTCTGAAGGCTCTCAAGGACTTGGCTAGATGAAAACATAACTGAGCTGACCTAACACCAAAAACAGTCCTGCACTGAGCACAAGCTTGGACTACATGACCTCCTCAGGTCACTTCTAACAAAACTTCCCCAATTTCACAAATTCACAAGAAACAAGAATTTGATGCAGAAACCTTAGGGTTAATATACATGAAACATTCCAACAAGATACACTCTAGCTTTTAATTTCTGGCTTGGTAAAAATTCTAAGTACAAGATTCTTCAACTTCAGGAATTCAAACCTTACTAATAGTATGAAGAAGAGTAATATGAAGGTAAAAGACCTGGCGAATGAGCATGATACTGCAGTATCACTCTCATTGTGTACCTATTTTCTCTTATAAGAAAGCCTGCTGATGCCACATCAAAAGCATACAAGTCTGCAATGCACTCAGAGAGGGCAGAAGGACATTTTTAGTTCAATTTTTTCCTTTAGGTCTTAGTTCTGTCACTTTAGATATCTTAGGTGACATGAAGAATGCAAAAGAGCCTTCCAGTTTCAACTTGCAGTCATGGAAAGAGGAATTAGAGATCAACATTCAAAAAATTCCAGCATCCAAGATTAGTTACACAAATACCTGAACTGTTACCCTGTCTCCCTTTGACCAAGAGTCCCTTTGTTAGGATTTGCAAGACTTTCCTAGAAGCGGGTAAGTCCTGGAGCATTTAGAAGCGTAAGTATTCTATACGAACAACTCCACTCCACCCCCAAAACAAATAAATCAGCTAACATAGTGAAAAGAAATGACAACAGACTAGGTCTCAGGGAAATAATAGCTACTTACTTGCCAAATACAGATAATTTCTCATAGTTATCACAAATTGAAAGGAATTTGAAGGTTAGCCTATCAACCCAAATTCTCAGTGATATACATGTTTACACTTGAACTGGACTTGCATTGCTTTTGATCAGCTTGAAGTATTTCCCTCAAGTTCAGGCGATTTGTTGCTTAGCGATATAAATTGGGTTGATAAATACAGCACCTTTACTCACTGTCCAATTTTAAATTATTGAGACAGACAGGAAAGTAGTAAATGTCATCAGGAACCCTAGAGTGCATTCATGCAACAAAATGTCACCTTTTTGCTTGCAGTAAGCACTGTTTCTTTCCCTCATTAAAAGAGCACCTACTCTGCCAAAATATCGTCCTGCTTTGCAATGCAACTACTACTAGCATCTTGTTCTGTATTTCCTTAAAAAAAAAAAAGTTACTTTGAGAAAACCTACTCTTTGAGGGCAGTGTCAAATTAAGACAGCTAATTAACAAAATTAATCCAACCTATGCATGTTGTGGGTTTTATGATTTGTTGAGTTCCCCTCCACCCAAACTGACTGTAAAGATAAAATTGGCAGAGAGCAGGAAACGTGCAAATCAAACAGGCTGTTGGTTTAAGTGAACTTGAAATCATGGATTATTTCTCAGTTAAACCTCAGTTCTTTAGTACATACCGTTCACCATATTTCTCCAGAGACAATTTTCTAATTCAATATTAATGAGATTCTGAGCACCCATAAAATACGGTTCAGGACTGCAAAGTATCTCTTAGGGTGAAAACATTAAACTTCATCCCACAGCCATAAAGCAGCTTCTCCGATAAAACTTTGTGACCTATTTTACATTTCCTTCTCTGGCTGGAAAAGGATTTGTGAAAGGACATACATTTTACTTCCTCAGTACCAAGCTAGTAATAAACTGTCAGTTAAATTTCTAGCCTGACAGATTTTATTAAGTTTGCATACTTACATTAACCCCTTTTTCAAAGTTATCAGTGCAGAAAAAATGTAGTTGTCAGATCCTGATTTTGATACTGTTTTTCAAGGAAGTCAAGAATGAATACTGTTTTTAAAAGCAATAATTGCAATATAAGAAAAAGGCCCAAGGAGAAGCCAGAAATACACAAATTAAAGAGAAATCAGGTTGTAAAAATGCAGCTAGATATATCCACATATATACACACACCTGCATATACATGCAATTGAACAAGTAGAAAATCTGTAACAAGAAATGCCAGATTCATCAACGGTATATTACAGTTACAATACATGGTCAAATTGTGTTAAAAATGTAACCCTCTGTGATAGATACCCAGACAAAACCAAATGAAAGAGCAACAAGATTTTTTTTTTTTTTTTAACATCTAAGGTTAACAGCTTTTGAGATTCAGCATGCAGTCCAGAGTTGTAATCCAGTCACACTTTAAAGGCTCAGATACCAATTAGTTTCTCAGATACAGGTGTCTCCCATTAGTCAAAACTGGTCTTCCATCTGTGCCTCATGATGGGTCTGTAGTACTTGTTTTGATATCGACTTCACTGCAATTATCTGTGTCACCTCACAGCAAGTCTATTGCAACGCAGTCAGTGACAGATTACAGTTCAAATATTTTAAAACATTCCATTGATATCTACTTTGATATTTCAGTTAAACTGATATTGTATCTCTAACATTTCAAAATAATGTCTTTTCACTTCCAGAATAGAACAGGTGTAAGGGCTTAAAGAAGAGCCACAGCTTGCATGGCTTTTAACAGTCTATCAAGGAGGTTTTCTTACTGAGGTCCTAAACACTTGGACCAATCCCTTTCTTACAATATTTTTTCCAATATTTTTATCCTCTTTAAACATAGTAAATCAAGACATGACACTAACAAAGCATAAAGTTCCCTGCAAAATTTTTTCAATACATATAAAAAACCACTTCTGAATTTTTCTTGTTATGTATGTTCATAACCAACAGAAGATAGCTACAGGCCCAAAGAGTGAACCTTAGGCCTCCCATTCTCCAGTTCAGCATGAGCAAATGGTTTTGCTATCTTTGCTCCTGATCTTATAGCAACTGTCTCAACTCTTTTGGAGGTTCTCTAATTTTATTGACCCTATAGGAAAATGAGTCAGGCAGAATAGACAGACAGCAGGGGTTACCATATGCATACACCACCTGAGCACCTCCACATCAACTATGAGATATGTCAGGCCCATAGCTGATAACTCACATGTGGCCTCTCACACCTACCTTTTTTGCTAGAATTTAGGGTGAAGTAGCCTCCAGGGAATTTCAATAATTTTTACATCTTTAAAAAAGGGCAATTCCAGAAATAGAAAAGAAGTATGGGACACAAACTTTAAGCCTTCTTTGCCATGGCACACATCTTCCTCCTCTGTCCTCAGCTCCAGACATTTCAGGGAAGGAACTATTCACAGGAAGTAAACACATTTTTGGTACAAAAGCTTTTGCGGATTTTTTTATTCATTGGGTTTCCATTTTTAGGTTGGGGGCATGGGGTGAGGTGTTGTTTGTTTGGGTTTAAAGAAGCACTAGATATGTCAAAAGCCCAACATTTCTACAGATACAGGAGAGACGGTAAGTCAGGAGAAAGGGCAGATTATATCACCACCATCCTCCTTTTATGCATGCATTTATGAAGGCATAAAGCAGTATATCTAAAAGACAACTGAAAACAGGCAAATTTCCTCCTGCTTAAATTGTCTCTTACAATAAGACCCCTTCACTAGACTAAGAGTTGAAAGCAATTCACACTCCTGACTCAAGCAGAGAAACAATGCATTTTCTACAGTAAAAAAACCAACCACAACCAAACAACAAAACCAAACATCAACAGATAGGAGGAGGCAAGCCTACTATTTTTGGGTAATTCAGTTTTTATTGCTTCTAAAAAATCTGTTCACCCATCTGTCTCTTGCTTGACTTTGACACAGCTAAGGTTTGTATCTTCATCTGACTCCATGTCAAGCTGGATTTGCAACTACCTTTGAGATAACCCAGCCATGATATCATCAAGTTAAAAAGCCTGACACAGGGATTTTGCTCACACATCTCTGAAAAGAAGGGTGGTGTTCTTGTTGCCTGATACTAATGGGAGTTTCCACCACAGCATCACTTGTTATTAATCACAGGTACATGAAAGCTGACAGTCAAATGGGACCTTTACTATTTATGTTTTCTGCAAACTCAACTGTAGTCTTGTAGATACCAATCACACTTATGTAAAAAAAATTTTTTTAAGATTAGGAATACCACAAATAGGACATACAATAACCACTATTTGATCATTTACCTGACTAGAGTTTTCTTACTATTGGTCCACCTTCCACTGTCGTTTGTTCCAGGGCTTTTACAGTACACTCCTGTCAACCTGCTGAATATTCCAACCATTTCTTAAAAATGCCTCCAAGTCTGCTGTCATTGAATTAACTAGATTTTTTTTTCTTTACTGCTTAATTTACTCAAAGCACATGTGGTTAGGCCATCTGGAAGCACCTTTGAGAATTCTGTTGCTTTCATAGACACACACACTTCTATGGGTCTTCTAGCTCTTGTGAAGACTACAATCTCCCAAGAATGCAGTGTGTCCAGTGTCAAGAAAGCTTCTTCCAAAACTGCCATTTAGAGACAACCACAATAGCAGCTGCAGTTATATTCAGGATATAAAGTTACAAGAGCTAACTACATGTAAAATTAGGTCATGAGCTCATCGCAGCAGAGTAAGAAATAAGTTCTTGGAAAAAAAATTGCACAATGTCATGGGTACAGCACATACAGAACTAATGCCTCATTCTAAAGTACCTAGTCATTGCTACTTAATTTTATTAGTCTTTGACATGATTCAGGACATAGTCATGTTAGGTACTGTACAGACACAGAATTAAATAAAGTCATCACAGCAGGAAACCTAAAGTGAAGGGAGATTTTTAAATATTAAGATGACCCTGACAGTACATGTGGGGGCATGCTGTCATTCAGTTTTGACTACAGAAACTCCAGAATTGTCATTATAAAATTCGGTTTAAATTTACTCTTGTGCAGTGTAAATCACTTTACATGAACACGTGTACCACTACCACTTGTGCACATGGACTGCAAACTTACCAAATCAAGGCAATAGTGACAAATACCCACTTTAACTTCTAATTAAATGGCTACTAAATGCAAACAAATAAGGACCAGGGTCACAATCTCTAGCCACATATTCCTTATTCAGTGGGAATACGGAATTATTATTCTTCCTTCCTTTGTTTCCTAAGGATAAATCTTCTGCCAGCTTCCTTTACAATCCAGTTCTGAAGATGCTCATATCAGCACATAAGATCTGTGAAAAATGGCTTCCTAGGTTAAAGCTGTCAACAAATTCTGTAAGAAAATTCCTTGCTCCCGTGTAAGACTTGAACTATATTCATAATATACATATTTATGCTAATTTCTTCATAGTTCTCTAAGAAGGAGAATTTATTTTACAGAAAAACAGAGAAAATAATTGTAACACTCTTAAGTGCCTTTCCTGGGGACCAATTCAGTAGCCACTGAAGTTAGCCTAGAAATGGCTTAATTCCCTAGAACAAGAGCATCACTGTTTTAAATTGATAATTCCTATATCTTTTCAACATCTACAGAAAATACCAGAAAAATATTAAGTCACTTAGAAGGCATTTTAACTACAGAATTCAAGTGCTGCCTCCTACAAGCCAAAGACTGCAACCTAAAACATGCATATTATTCAAATGCTACTAGAATAAAAAAGTACCAGTAGAGGAAGTACTGCATTTTTCCACACCTCCTGTCTAATGTCCACAAGGTTATTTTTATTGCAAGATGAAAGACTAATATGGATGTTTTACTGTAACTTTAGCTGTATGTTGGCAGGTACAAGAGACTAGCCTGCCAACTGATTCCTCATCTGCTTATAAGCATATTGCAAATTTACTTGTGATATTAATTAGCTCTCAGATTTTTATTTTTTTAATTGGTATTGGCTCTTGAGCTACATCTCCTTTCAAGCAATCTATTGGGTTTTAATGTTATTTCAAAAAAATAACTTTATGGCTATGCCAAACTACAGTAATACAGCAACTGCCAGTTGCAAAAACACAAGTCAGAAATGTGTATTTCACTGTAAATAAGAGTATAAGTACTTCTCACCAGCTTAATTATAATATACTGGAAGCAATAAGTAATTGCTTTTTATGAGTAGAAACTGAAATGCTAATTATCACTTTTTTAACAAGTATTTCAATTTATACAAGTGTTTACTGCCAACAAAAAAGGATTAATATAGCTCTCCTTTTGTGCAGTTGCATTTAAATTTGCCACTATATTGTCTTTATACAGAGCTTATTTCTTCTTGGAAAGCCAGTGTATTGGTGTATGCATCACTATTTCTTCTAGCTTTTTAACTCTTGGCTCAAAATAAGTCAGTGAAATGATGATTTATGCAATAGAACTTAAGTACTTTTATTCCTACTGATCTGCAGAATTAAAAATTCCAATTTGATATGCTTTCTTTGCTGATTTCTTGATTTTCTTATCAGTTAAATAAAAAGTGACATTTTTGATATCTAGCACATTCACTTTCACAGAATCTGCTTTTATTTCCATAGCTGTGTTCTTTTTATGACTACATCCATAGCTTGCTTTCTTATACCTTATTCATGGACTGACTTACCTACACAAATCTACATGAATGACCTCCTGATCAATACCTTGTTCCAAATAAGATATCCCTGCCCAAATCTATTCCTTCCCAATGTATGTAAAGCACCAGCTTCTCATTTCTATTTATTTCATTCCTCTTCCTCAGCTCTGTAGGTGACAACATAACTTTGTGTTTAATATGCACATAAGCCACATATAAGGCATTGCTTTTCAGGCAGATGCAGACAAAACAATACAGGTATACCCTGAATTAATAGTCTGCAGTCAGCATGGTAGATAGCTTTGAACTAGCTACTAGCAATACGGAGCTCAGCATGGCTTCCAAAGCCAAGTTAGCTTGCAAATTCTGTTGTGACAGAAGCAGACTGCTACTGGTCTCCCACCCCTGATGTGTTGAGCAACACATCCCCATTGAAGTTGCAGCCAGCACCATGAGTTCAGGTACTTACAAATTAATCCATGCAACATCAGAGAGGACTACCATTTCAGCTCCAGTTTAGATTAACAAAATATAAGGCTCTAAAACCCATCAAATCCTACTTACAAAGATCTCCCTTGATTACTTGGGACCACTGGTAGGACTGTGCATATGAGATTCATTCTGTTCAGTCTGCTCTTGTTTCCAATTCATTTCTCACACAGAGGCAAGACACTGATAAACCATACATGCTTTGGTACCCACCTGTCTTCAGTCTTAATCCTAAAGCCAAATCAAATATAGTAACCCTTCAGCTCAAAAGCTGTCTCATTTAATCTCATAGGCTTCCCTGCAGACAGGAACATCCTCTATTAATCTTCTAGTGGCTTCAGTACATTCAAGAAAATAACCCACCTGCATACATGTCAGACAGCAGCATCAGCTGCTGAGATTCTGACTCCATGGTACAGATACAGGCAGCTTTAGGTGAATGGCTTTAAGACTCAGAAACCCCTCCCTCTATAGTTATTGGACTACCATGTATAGCAGAAAGCTAGTTATTTCATTCACAATACATCCTTGACTAAAACCAGGATATTTACAAAGAGGAAGAAAAACAAAACCAGCATGTTTAAATTTTACTTTCAACACCTACTGCAAATATTTAGAAGATAGAAAAGATAAGCTTTAGAGTCCCATCTAATTGCAATTTGACAAAAGGGAGTCATCTCAGAAAACTTAGGCCCCCTCAGCTTTCAGGAAACTCAACAGAAAGGTAAAAATTAATTCTCTGCTCATCCTTCTTCCCCCAGATACCAGGTTGGCACACAATTTGAGTCTCAGGTTTTGGTATTTCCACTTTTCAGAGGACTTCCATAGACTAGGCTTTTCCAAGATGATAGAAAGAACATTTAATTATGTTGGAAGGCAATCCAGCTAGAACCATCAGGAAAGAGCACTGTGGGAAAGAGCCTTTTCCACTCTCTAGCAAGGACTGACCTCCTCAGTGCCTCTGCTCAGGTGCTGCTGCAGAGATACCGCAGTTTACAAAGTAACAAGAATAAATTTACTCTTTGCATTTCAACCATGGTTTTGCAGTTGCTTCTGCATCCCACCTGTTTCAGCTCACATATTGGTATAGTCAGCAGGATCCAGGAACAGCCATGCCATGGCTAAAACCAAAAAAGTCGAGGACTGCAGAGGTCATGATGGTGTCTCGCCTTATACTGGGCTGGTCCAGTACTGAGGACTGGAGTTCCACTCGTGGTTTTCTGGCTAAGTGGTCCCCACCAGAGGCATGGCCTAAAACAGATAATGGGGCAGCTGTTACCCCTCAGACAATTGAGACATCTATGCACAGTTTGACATGGAAAACAGCATTGGATACTTCTCCAAGTTAGCAGGGAGATTGGGATGGTTGTTAAGTCACCAGTCTTAGACTTCTTGACTGTGAAGTTTTTACATTATGGAATAAAATGAAAAAAAAAAAAAAGAAGAAAATGGAAAGAGCAGTCAGGACTTTACTAGATGCAAAAGAAATCACACAGGAAGTAATCACTACTCTAAGAAGAGCGATGCCATGGGTTGCAAGAAACTTTAGAGCAGTTGATAGCACATATTGCTAATAAACAGGGGGGTAATAGTGAGTGAGCAGCTGTGTGGTGTTTAGTTGCCAGCTGGGGTTCAACCACAGTCATCCTTTTTGGTGTCCAACACAGTGCTCCAAGAGTTCGAGGTAATGACAGATGCGATTAGAACATGCTCGGTCAAATGTAGATTTGTTAGTGCTGTTTAGCTATTTATCATCAGGCTCCTGTGCTTGCGACCAGGCTTGTTTGCCTTATAGTATGTTAGGGTCTGGTGCTCATTTGTAGTGGCTTTTTGCTTTCACTACTTGCTGTACAGCTGATCATTTATTCTGATGTGCCTAGGAACACTTTGAGAACAGCAATAGCTCATGTGTTGGTTTCAGGTTGGAATGCAGCTTTTTTTATATATATTGGGGGGGAAGGACAGGAGGAGGCACCTGCCTCACTGAAATCCTCACTTGCACCAGTAGTCACACATTGGTGGTGGTGTAGATACCCTGGCATATACCTTGAAGGAAACTGGGGCTACATGTATAGATGGTGAACAAAGGAGAGACATCTATACAGACACACTCCATTCCCACCTGCCAAAGCAACAGAAATAAAGGTTTGACAGTCCCCTAAAGTTGCTGAGTCCTATTTGGCATATTGTTTGGGGACTATATGGCACTCAAAAAAATTACTGTTAGATTATAGAGTATTAAACAGGGTCACTCCCCGACTTGCAGTTACAGTACCAGACATGGTTATTCTTACAGAAATCAGCAAAATATTTACAATGATAGAAGGCAGTGATAGATCTTCCCAAAGTTTTCTTTGTTAGAAATTGCATATTTAGGAAGCACATTGACTCAGTTGTGTTATTTGTGCACAGCTACATGTAAGAGCATTGTATAGGCCATAGAGAAAGCTGGGACAGTGGTGATAGACCTTACATGAGCCTGGCAGGCTGATTGCTTGAGCCCCTGCCTCTGTTGAGTGGATGGTGATATGTATTCACTGCAGTATTAGGACTGGCTTGTTGTTTGGTTTTGCCATCAGATTCTCGAGTTATTCTATTTCAGCTATCTTCAGTGAATACTTGTGACTTATTGAGGGGACATAGCATTGGAATGGTTTTACTGGTGTCACAAGCCCAAGATGGAATTGAAATTCAGCCTGAAAAAGCACAAGCTAATAAACCTGTATAAAAAATCCACAATTCTATTTTCCCTTACCAATAACAGAAAAGCAGTCTCTTGGAATATAAACTCTGAATTTGCAGTACAGGACACGGCACATTAAGACACAGCAAGGGCAAAAGTGTTTCTGTTTGAATGCATCAGTGAAGTCTCAAGAAACAGAACACAGTATTTGCACGGAATCACAAAAGAACACACAAGGGCAAGGACCATCTGAAATGCGTGTTACCTTCTTGCAAACTTCGTTCAACAGTTTACCATAATAATGTAAGCAGTAACAGAATACAGATAATTGCTGTTTGAGTCTACTGTGTGTAACATTTACTCTTAAATCTCAAAGTGTACACATTTACAATAAGTGTCTGTTTATACACCCAGAAGTGCCGTCTTGCCAGCTAAAATTCTAGGAACATGTGCAAAACTATTTAAAAAAGTAAACTTTCAGTGCTGAATTTGGCACAAACACAAGATACACAAAGTCAAGATTTTAATTGCTAAAAGTGCAAGCACACCTGCTTTACTTCAGCTAGTACAAATAAGCTCTTTGAAAACGAGGAATAGCTTTACCCTTAGCTAATTCAATGTTTCACAAACAACATAGCATATTGGAGCCAGCAAAATTATACCCATCATGGTTACTCAAGATTTATTTGCACATTTATATCAAGACTAATACAGTCCTTAAATTCTCATGACTTGCTGTTTGAGATGAAGGTCTATTTTCTCCCTAGCTACACCACATGTCATAGGCTGCCATCTGGCCCTGTAAAAAGCAGCCTCAGAGAGACAGAAATAAAGCAAGTTTTCATAGCTTAGGCCCATAGCAAGAATAAAAGTTAAAACTGCTTATTCCACTCCTGAAGCTATTTTTAAAACTACTTATCCCAATACACATATTACTTATCACTTATACAATACCCAACAGGCATTATACTAAAATGAGATTTTACTTTGTATTAGGTGACTGCATCTTGGGCAAAATACTTGCTAGCTACCTAAAAGCATTTGCTATTCTGTTCTGAATACCTGACTCAGTAACTAACATCAGGAGCATTTGTTTGATGTGACTATGTAGATATGTGAAAAATCTGCGTTCAAAACAAGACAGACTATGATGAAAGGTCAAGTTTGACAAGCTGGAAAAAAGCCTTAAGGCTCCTCTTCAAATCAAGTTTGATTTTTCCTCAAAGGTCAGTGTCACCGTGACCCATTTCAATTTTCTTCGTTAGTAGGCCTGAGGAATGCTTTGAAATATTATTGTTCTAAGCACTTGGGGAAAACTTTAAAACCCATAAAAATTTATCGCTGCCTAACCAGCGCAATGCAGCCCCCATACCATGTCAGTTCCTGTGATTAAAAAGGTTTCTCTATAGCATACAACTTTGCATCAAAATTTAGAAATAGTTTCTACCTTTAAGCATAAATAAAACAAAGCAAAACAACACCAAAACCAACACTATCAATATGTTTACAGTCTAATGAATATTCCCCAAACATCCAGCATTCCAAGTAACCCGATTTTTTGTTTTGGGATAAGCCAATGATTTTTTGTACTTCTAGTGCGTGCCAGTCAATGGTCACTAGAGTACCCACACAAGAGAAATCAAGAGGGTACTTTTGTGACTCCCTCCCCACCCGGGAGGCTTCCTCAAGCATCCTGCGTATGTTGTCTGTTCAAGTTTAGTTTGACCACTGCATCAGCTGACATCAGAGGTAAGATCCATAATTATCAACTAAAGATACTAAATACGGCATTCCCCAGATGTAGGTATGAAAGACTTTAGTTTTACTCAAATTTGTGTCAGTTTAGGAAGAATTACACAAACTCACTGTATGAAGCTCATTTATTTCATATTGTAGGTAACTGCAGAATTCAATTTAGATCTCAGGATCCTGCCTGATTCAAGCTGAGTCTTCAAGCTATTTTTATTTCAATTAATTCACACTGCATTAAAAGCTCTCCAAAGTCATTGATTTCCTAGAAATACTTTGCTTTACTGCAAAGACATGGAAAGATATAGCCAACATGTAGTGATTAAATCCTTCCCCAGAAACAGATTAAACAAAAGTCATGTCTAATATATTCCCCTTGCATAAATCCTATTTAGGAAGGGATCTAGACCAGGCAGTGTTCCTATCCAGTTCCATGTCTTGGAAATACAGTAAGTTACAGGAGTAGCTACAGGAAGATGAAAGAGAGCTTTCACTTCACCTACCTTAATAAAGTAATTAAGATAGCTACATACATACATTTGCCTACCCCATGCAAAAAAAAAAAAGCCAAGAAAAGTATTTTATGGCAGGTGTTTCCTGACAGGCCTAATATTTTCTACTTTGTTCTGAAGTTTTAAAATCATACGATTAAGATTTTATTGAATATTATCGGGGGGAAATGACACTATATATTTTTTAACAACTTCCAAAAGTGTACAGTTTCCCTGTAAGGGCATAAAGTTCCTTCCATTAATACCGATACGCATCACAACTGGATACTCTAAAATAGGATACTAAAAGTCATTACCACCCTATCCCCTGATGTACTGGGTATGTTTTACCCATTACTTTAAAAGGGATGTTCATTCTATTTATGCCATATGAAGTTTTCACGAGTGGCATTTGAGTGCTTTGCAACCTCAGGGAAAGAGGCACACAGACGTTGAGATAAATACTTGTTTTATTAGCAAAATGCAATTTAATGCAAAGCAGCTTTAGCATAATCTAACCCTCACAGACAAGGTGACATCTAAACAATGACATCCATCCCCTTCTCATTGGGAAGTTGTTTGTTCCATCCTCAAGTACATCCAGAGCTTCTGGGGACAGGACCTCTTTGCATCAGCACCTGGCTAATTTGAATGCACTTCATGACATTAAACTGTTAGAGCAAGAACATACATCAGACACCTGAAAACCATTACAGCAAGAAAGCCAGGCACTCCTCAACTCCAACACCTGTAGGCCATGAAACTACTTTGCAGATGTAGAGGAACTGTGGGAAAAGGATGGGCATTCATAGACAACATAAGGTACTAAGGGCTAGTTTACTGGGTCTGGAAGTTCCGCTTGCCACTGCTGAAATTCATAATTGCTAACATGCACACCAATGTTTCCATTGTACTTCCACAGACAGCTTTTCAGCTTTGCTAAGCTGCTAATACTCCTACCATCAAGGAGCAGTTCCAGTTGTGGAGAGTTTTCCCTGCACAATTTTGAGCAACTGTTTCCTCCAAGCTCATAGTTACCTCACAGAGAAGTAGCTCTTAAAAAAAACAGGGGACATTCTTCTACGAAGTTGCTGCAATTCCTTGTTTCAAAACTTAAAACGCTAGCTCTGCTTACTCATCCAGAACCTAGATAGGAGCTTCACTCGTATGTATGGCTGAGCACACAGGACAAGAGCAGCGCTCACACCAGAAAGGAGTTTACTGTGTGTGCTTCAGAGGGAAGCTAGACTGCAACACAAAGCAAAACAGGCTGAACTGAGAGAACAGCCAGCAAGTACACAATGGTTTCATTTCTACAGTCAGGCGGGAATAATTAGCTAGCTGGTCAGCACAATTCAGTGGACATTCACTGGCCAAAAAATACAAGTAATTCTTCCCCTCCCCTCTTCTTCACCTTCTCCTGGTGAAGGATCCATTTTCTCTCCTACCACAAGCAAGGAAGCTGCAAATGTACCACAGAGCCAAATTCACTTACACACAAGCCTTTTTTGCAGGGAAGGATAGTGACATCTAAGATCATCTCACAATGCTAGCTGCAAACCAGCATGAACAGGGTGTACATATAGAAATAAGGAAATTGTTCAACACCCCACAATTAACAGATATTCCAGTCATTAGAGAGTATTATGCACATTAGCAAAAAGCATCTCCATAGGAAAGCCTGTTCAAATACAGCTACAATATTAGGACTTCAGCTGTTGAAAGGAAAAGACAAAAACACACACAACAGAAAAACCACCACAAACACCACCACGAAGCAAACAAGCAAAGATACAACAACAAAAGACACCAACAAAACCCCAAAACACCTTTCTCAGACCACATTGCACCTTTACACAGAATCCTCTTTCAGAGCCAGAGCAATATCTCTAGCACTGCCACTTGACAAAGGCATCAGATATGCAGTTGGGTGACCCTTTTTACCAGTAATAACCACTTTACAAAACCTGTAATACAGGAAAGCACTTCTTCAGCCTTTGCATGTTTCCTTTTTAGTATAGCCTTACACGCCTCCCATAGAAGAGTGGCATTATAGAGCAAGATCATTTCAAGTGGGAAATGAAGAAAACTTTATCCAGGAATATCTTTATAAGCTTCCCCTCTGTCCTCCTTCCTCTTTGACTTCCATGGCAAACTCCACATCCTAAGCCAGTGGATCACACCTACTTTATCACAGATAAGCTACAGCTTCTTTTCTCATGTAGCTGCACACTTATTTACATTTCTCCTCAACTTCTTAAAATGCACTCCACACATTCCTCTCAATTTATACAAAGGGGCAGGAACTCTCACAGGGTACATCTCCTGCACCCAAGACTAAAAATCAGAATATGCCAAAGAATACTACAACAACACAAATGTGCTCACACCTTCAAGATCCCCCTCATCCTTTTAATTACTTTTTCTAACCCAACCTCCTAGATCTTTTCTCAGTAAAGCACCCACAGCCCTTTTTCAGCAACTTTTGTCTGCTGCTTTTTCTCCCCTCTCTCTACTTACCCCTTCTCTTCTTCAATGTCCAGGTAACAGGCAGACAGAAACTTATGTCCCACTGTATTTCCCTTCCAAAAGGGCAGAGTCAGCCAATCAATCCACCAGACGCCTTTGTTACTGCAGGAGAATCAAAGATCACAAGGCAACTCCCAGAAAACACACAACCAGCAGTCTGGCCTTCTCCTCTTTTCTAGGTTCAGGTGCCACCTGGCCCACCCACCTTGTCAGGGCCAGATGGGGGACACCTGCTCCATGGGGTGGGACACTGGATGGACAGGACTGACTCTACTTTCTTTATATGCAACGACTCCATAGCAGCCTCAATCACTTTTCATAGCTTAGAAAGAGCTGAAATGTCAGTAACTTTGTAAATTCTAATTAAATCCTGCCAGATTTCCATAGTAGTTTCACTTAGAGAAAGCTAATGGCAGTGTCTTTAAAAAAAATTGTTTGCATTGAGTCACTATCTTTTATGAGATAGCAGCTTTGGGGTTTTTTAGCTATTCTTAAATGATCTATGAAAACTATAGTTCTGTGCAATCTGGGACACATTTTCTTCAATCAAATAGTATCTCACATTCTTTTTGCAGGAAAAAAAAAAAATGCCCTAATTATCTCTTCTGGACCTAATAAAAACAGGACAGTTGTTCTGTGACATTTCTATGTGCCAGGAATTGCTGAATGGTCTTATTTTACTGATTTAGACCTTTCACAGATCCTGAACAGTCAAAGATTAGCTTATACTTTAAGAATCTTGAGATACCAGAAAGGAATTGACTGAATAAGTCTTAACTACCAAAACATGATGTGCTAGCACCAGAGCAAGTTAATCCCAACCAAGACTAATCTTCTAAAACAGATGACCTGAGTCATATTTAACTCTAGCTGGGCTAGTACATTATAGTTGCAGCTGAATTATTACTTCAAAGTCTCTCTCTTTACCCAAAGCAAGACACTTAAACTGTCACTTTTTATTTTGTGCCCCTCTCAAAAAAGAAAAAGCTGAAACAGCAAGAGAATAACAGGCTTATGTCTACAGGAAGAAAGAAAAAAAAAAATGGCATAATGCTGTTGTGTGCATTTTTTTAGTCCTTGACTTACAAATACTTAATCCCTATGCAGCCTGGTCTGTCAGCCCTGGCTTGCTTCCTCTTACCCAAAGGAGAATGGAAACAGCTTGTTCAGTGAACTCAGTCCTAACAGTGCCTTCTCCTGCTTTTGCACCAGCTGTGGTTTGCTACAGAGACAGGTGGGTATTCTGCTGTGAGGGGGAACTATTTGACTCTCGCCAGTAGTCACAAGCATTGCCCCATTCACAGCTCAGCAGCACAAACCGTCTCTTTGTGTCAGGCAACAGCCACTCCCCACTCCCAGCAGTGATAACAAAACACAGCCCACAAGGAATCCTAGAATCGAAATCTTTCCCACAGCTAGGAAATTAACACATTCCTTATCCAAGTGCCGGATCTCTTTTCGTTATACATTTGGGATCGCTGGGAAATGTTGCTGCTTCTCTTTCTTGCAAGAAGTCTAGTTACCATATGTGCATCAAAGTTATCTTATTGCCAGCAGCTGAAAAAGTGTGGGTGCCAGTGTGTGAATACCAAATAATAAAGGAATCCCCAGGAGACATCTGATTCAATTTTCTCTGTAGCACAAGACAAACATGAAAATTCATTGTCTTGATTAGCTTTAGTGCAGGGAAACATCTTTCACAGCTGATTGTAAATCTTCTGAATGATCTCATTTAGCTTTTAACCTTCCTCTCTTTTTCATCTGTGCACAGATTTTTTCCAAACCAGACATTTATTTATTTAAATAGCCCAAGACATGCATATGTTGTCTCCAGTCAGAACAAGAAGCCTCTGAAGTGCACAAATAAGACTAAGAACATTATAAACATCCTTCAGAGTTTCTTAGTACAAACATACACTGCAGATCTTATTCATAGAAATAAGAAAACTATGAGGAGCATCCCCATCAGAGAGAAAATACCCCTACTTTCCTCAGAACTGCTAGTGTTAACACCAGGGAATGGGGGAATAGTTTTAAAACTGGAGGCTGTGCCCTGTGTTTTAAATCATATTTCTAAGGACCTCCACAGTGACATGAAAGCTAGTAATGTGCTGAAGCACAGTGCCAGTGTAGATCACAGAAACAGGGCATGAGTGCTGTGATCTAATGAGACACTGGCAGCATGCATTATTCTTACAGTCACTGTATCTGGTGTATCTGTGACAACTCCTCTGCCCTTCCATTATTTCATCTGTGATGTTTCTGTTACAGTTACCAAAGGAATTCTTCAAATGTCAAGAACTGTTACGGCCAAGACAGAAATCACTCTCTAACATGTTTTTCCAGAAATTTATTAATGCAAATGATGATGGAAATTACTGATCTGCTTTCAAAAGGCATATGAGAGATTATATCACAAACAAAGCATTGTAACTCAATCTGGTTTCTATCATTCTTCTTCTTCATAGGTCAGAAAATCTAAAATCAAAGCTGTTACATGCTTCACGAGGCAGAATATAAGGAATCAAAATCTCACAGGATATAGTTCTACCTCAGATACTCTTTAGCCTTAATCATGTTTCAGAAACTTCAGTTAGCTATAAATTTTACAGAATCTTCATGCAATAACTAAACATTGTCCTTTCAAAGATGCAAAATGTCAAAAAAAAATTGAGACGTGCTATTTTTTGCCTATCTTTTCCTAATATAAATAGGAGGCAACAAAGATAAGCAGAAACATCTTGTTTGTGTTTTTCATTCACACGCAAGTCCACATGACCTTCAAATAATCATGAAAATTAATGCCTGCCTTCAAATAAAATTTAAAGATGCAAAGATTCAGGACATCTCACGTTAATTCTTCAAATTTGGATTTATCTAAACTAGCTACCTAGGTTTTCTCCACAGTCTGGAGGCAGAGATGGGCATATTTAACCAGCTATTCAGTTCATATATCCTAAAGCCTTTAATGATGCAATGTAGAGATATTTCCTTTCATCATGAATGATGACAGCCTAGATGACTGGTTGAAGTTATATATCTGATTCTTAGAAAACTAACCAACAAAAATCCTACCTAAACTCTTTTTGTTAGATTTTCCATACTAGCTACCCAGAGAGCAGAAATCATTAACAAACAGTCGTTATCACCAATATGGCATCAGAGTGTCATCAAAGAAGGGCATATTTCGACAGTTTTGATAGCTGTCTGGCATGTAGATGCCATGCTGACACATCCAATACAACTGCACAGAGTGGTCATCACACTTTTTCCTCCAGAGATGAGGAAATCATTATACGATGTATTTTCTGATGACTTTAATTTCATTTAAAATAATGAATATGTAATAACACAAGAACACATAAATCAGTTTTTGATAATGTTTGTATGCATATTCTTACGAATGCATCGAGTACCTGCGACAGTCCAGACTTTCCAGAGAGAAACAAATGAACATTTCTGCCCAAAACTAAGAGCGAATTGAACAAGCCTTGCAATCCTGATTTCAGCAGGGACTGGGAATAGCAGCAAAGGTGAAGCAGTGCTCAGTCTTCTTCGAAACTAACATAATTTTATATGCATTTTGTCTTTTTCCAGTTATTCTGTTATCAAATCAATAATACAGAATACCAACAGTGTTGAGACAGCATGAGGATATATCTCTAGACATCCACCAACCATTGTACATGGTTGTTAATGCCAGATATGTATCTAGTCAATCTGCATCAGAGGACAAGTCTGAAGGGAACTGAGTGAAGGCTGTCACCTCTTGGTGAAAAAATTGACTTATCTGCTGGAAAATGACATGCCATATGTATTCAGTTTACAGTTTTTATGTCAGTGTCATAAATATATATATATAAAATTACATTGAGTTTTCCACAAAGGCCAAGATTAAAGAATTTCTAAAAGAAATGAGCCTCATGAGTTTCCATTGAGAAATATACCTAAATTGTCAGACAGTAACACCAGTTGAGGTGATGTCTTCTATTCTAAGCATATCATACATAGTGATTCACATTAAAGCACCCCTCAAATTTTCTATACATCATGTATCAAATAGATCAGATAAAGGTAGTTTTTCAGACTTAACCAATCTCCATTGGTAAATTCCCCTTCGTTTTGCTCTACTACTAACCTTTAATAGATGACAAATTAAAATTACTTTTATATAGCATGCTTAGCACACACTGATAAGTGATAACACTTTTTTTTTTTTCCTAAAATGAAATGTAAAATTGCTTTGTAAATACTTGCCAATTTCTATTAATTCTCTCCTGGTTCAACACCACAGTCTGTGTGTTCCAGCTTTTTCTTTTCCCTAGCAATAGTTCTGGAGCTTTCATAAAAGTTTTCTAATATTGATAAAATCCCCAAAGCTGCAATAGCAGCACTGAAAGAGTTGCTGCTATTACTGCTTCTATCAAAGACCTTTATTTTGAATTAAATCTGATGATGACTTTGCAAGCTGTCAATAAATATCAACATACATTTGAAATAACATTTGGCTTGTGGTTTACATCTATTACCTTGATCCAGCTTGTCCTCACACTTTACATAGGGCAGCAATCTCACAGTCATATTTTTTCTTCAGATAAAATCCTATGAGACAAATACAAAGTCAGTGCATTCAAGTGCCATTTTACTTCGTTTCTGTTGCATTTCTTCTTGATGAAGAACTGACGCATTTACTCCTCTGAGCAGTACTAAGAAGACCAAATTAAAATAAGACTAAATTACAATACAAATTCTACTTTATTTTGATGCAAGTGCATAATGCATTTATCGGCATGTAAATACAATTACGACAATGATGATAGATTTACTGACATTCCATATTTTATCTTAAGAAGCCTGAGACATAAGTACCTTTCCCTGCTTGGATAAAACCTACATCAAGAAACATCAAGGAGGCCAGTTTGCTACTCTGCACTTCTTACCCAGGTTTTGGGGTGTTGGGGCAACAGGGAGGAACAAGGCTTGGTCCAGTATGGGGAGAAGAAAGAGATGCCGTACTTTAAGACTTTGAACCGACATCCACCGAAATCAAGGAGAGCCTCTGAAAAGAAGGTTCCACAGGTTCTCTTCATAAGAGCTACAGTTAAGTGGACACCCAGTGTCTGTTTCGTCTTTTATTCCCTTTCAGGTAGCCATAGAGGCCGATTCCCAGCAGAGGTCAGTGCAGCTGGCGATTTGGGTCAAGACAGAAATGGTGGGTGGATAAAAGTTCAGAGAAGTGCTTGTACTGCACAGCACTATCTTCACTATTCTTCTGGGATCAGCACTGCTAAAAGTTTCAGAAACAAAATTTTTTAAATTGACCATTATATCCGTTAAATCCAGCTATAGTAATGAAAAAACTTACACCAGGCATCTGCACTGTGGACAGCTCTTTTTATAGGCCCACAGAATGTGTTAAAGACAGTTTTATCAAAATAATTGCTTTGAAAAAGGCAGTTTGGCATTGCTCATTGACTCCAAGTTCATAGCTTGCTGTGTCACATTAGGCAGTATGTCCCTCTTCAGTTTAGAATAAGTGCCACCAGGCATTTATGGAATAAAGAAAAATGTTTTATTGTCAAAGAAGTATTTAAGCCTTTAATGGATGGATTACTGGCTCTATCTTGGAAGATGTGTACAGACAGATATAAATATTGTTGCTAAACTGTTATCGAAGAATTACTAGCACTACAGGCACGTCCTGCAGAATAGGAAGTGAATTAATCTGTTCATAGTGGAAATAATTTTACTTTTTACTACAGTCCTCATTTTAACAGCCCAGTAAGTTCTGGACCTAATTTTTCACAGAAGGTCTACACAGTATGATTTAGCTTAACGATATCTAACTTACAAATGATTTTTTAATCTCTCTTCTGCAGAGCTTTCTGACTTCTAAACAAAATCCTCACTCAAAATTGTGTTTAGAGTACAGAATCACAAAAGAAAGCTGAGTATCAACATGAAGAGTTTGATTTTTTAACAGCAAAGACATTCCTGGGAGAATGAAACAATCTTGTAGCCTCTTAAATTCTGCTTTCTGGAGTTTTGAGTATGAATTACTTCTACAGAGTATTTTCATTTTTTTTTTTATAGATGACTTATTCTGGCTTAATACACGCAGAGCTTCAAGAAGCACACTTTCATTAGTCTAGGCAATGTATGTTCTTCCCCATAACTGACCTCTGAGCATTATCTATATCATAACTCCATATTCGTATGCACCTAGCACCTAGCATTCATATGCACACAGCATTACCATGTACCAGACTTGGAGTCATCCAAATGCATAGTATAAAAACTAAGCTGAGATCAAGCCAGATTGTTTTTTCACCTAGCATTTGGCCTCCATCATATTTGTGACTCCCTCTCTGGGTGCAAAATAAACCTTTTCCATCCTGTTCTATAACCTCTTAACAGGGCTGACATACTTCTCATAAAAAGCTTGACTATTTTTCTCTCACAGATGGGCTACAACTACTCTGTAAATATCTGTTATAAACAGACTGATATATTAGGGGAAATATGAAAGAGTGGCAACCGAGGCACATATGTAGTTTTAGTCCAATCACCTTCTTCAAAACTTGCTCTGATGCATGGACCTGTTCCATCTGGAACCAGTTGATTTGAGTTTTGGAGGAACAGATTGTTTCTGAGGGGTCAGCAGGTTCCTTGGTGGAAATGAGGGTGTTTGGGGATTTGGCAGGAGGAACTACTTTTATCTTCGGGGCAAAATGAGTTTTCAGAGCAGAGATATGAGAAGTAAATGTATCACTCATATCTAAACAGGCATTTAAAACCTTATCCTTCCAGCAATGTAGTAAAGTAGCTATGCTATTATGTCAGGCTATGCTCCCACAGCAGAATCACATCTACAGACGGTAATTCTGAAACATCGCTATCTCTATTTTAAAATAATCTAGCACAGGATCAGAGCAGGAGCTATAGATGTTGTCACCAACAATTTGTGGTGTCTAGGTGGGTGAGGCAAAGATAATCCATATGGCAGTGATAACACAATATGGAACTTAAGCTTCATTCCTTAGAACACCTACAGCTATCTACTATAAAAGTATTTTTAAAAATCTGATTTTGGGTTCCTTATCATTTATAATTAATTCAATAGATAATCATCCTTGTTCTTAAGCTCTATTCTGAATACTTTAACATTCTGAATATTTTTTGTTGGACATTTCAAGCTTACTTGTCTCATAAAATTTGTGCTTAATTCTGACTAGACAAAGGCATCTAAATCAGTCCAAAGTCATAGTACAGTGGCTTTCTATACATATATATAAAATATATAATAGGTAGTAACAGTGCCTCCTCATGTATCAAAATAATTACATGAAACATTATCATTTCTCTGGCCATTTTAGCTGCTACTCAGTAATTTTTAATATCAGCTTCTCTTGTGCTTCAGCTAGCTACAAGCTGCCTGGACTATCAATAGCAGTGAGGATATTACTTTAGCACTGAAGATTCACGCTGTAGTTTTACCGAAATATATCCTATTGTTGTAGGATTGCTTGTTGAAATATTACGGCTCCTGTTACTCAGGCATTAAACTTGCTGGAAATGTTCTGATGAATGCTTTTCAGAAAATGTCAATGTCTGGAACACAAACTGTTTTATTAAAAATATCTCAGGCTTGACAAGCTTTTGCTGAATGCTGACAGAGTGCTCTAGGACATGAAACCCAGTGGAATCAAGAGCCTTTGATGGTCCAGGTGTGCCTGTCCCCAGGACCCTCACAAAGTCAGAAGCACAGCTCTTTCAAGGTTCACACTTTCAGAGTGGATCTTCTGATGAACAACCCAGGACTCTAGGTCTGCAGTGGAGCTGGGAATCTAAAACCCCTACCTCAGTCCAAAACCTAAGGTCCCTGTGGGCAACTGTGCCATAGTTTTCCTGCTCCCAGGTTCTCCGGTTTGTTGTCCATGCTGTGTGCATTGGTGTAGATGCACTTCAGTTGGGCTATTGAACCTGCCAACTTTCTGTGGAAGAAGACCTAATTCCTATCTGACCATATTCGGGCACTTCCATTTACAATACTTCAATTACCCTTGTGTCTGGATGGAGCACCATCTTCTGCCTCCACTGAGACAGCAGACTGAAGGACCTCGCTAACATGCTGCCCCCAGGCTTATCTCCAGCAAGCCTGGTTTTGTATCTTTCCCCCTTCAAATTCAGTTTAAAGCTCTTTTGATAATCCCAGCCAACTCCTGTCCAAGAATTCCTTTCCCCCTTTTTGAGAAGGTGCACCCCATCTGTCACCAGCAGGCCTGGTGTTGTGTAAACTGACCCATGATCAAAAACCCCAAACTTCTCCTGGTGATAGCAGGCTCAGAGCCAGGTATTGATCTGATAGGTCTTCCTGTTTCTTCCTTCATCGTTCCCTGTAACTGGAAGGATAGAGGAGAATGCTACTTGTGCTCCTGATACCTTAACCAGCTGTCCCAAGGCTCTGAAATCTCTCCTGATTGCCCTTGGATTTCTTGTTGCAACTTCATCACTGCGTACCTGAAATATCAATATTGGGTAGTAATATGAGGGCCATACCAGGGTAGGAAGCTTTCTCTTCACATCTTTAACCTGGACCCCAGGGAGGCAGCAGACTTCACTAAGAAGTGGGTCCAGTCTGCATAGAGGGCCCTCTGTTCCTTCCAGAAGGGAGCATCTGATGACACTGATCCATCTTTTTTTAATTTATGGAAGCCGTTTCAATGTGGGGCATAGGCTGACAACCTCACTGACACCTCCAAGCTAAATGAACCATCGTCCTCATTATTATTCAGTTCCACTTGCAGATCCTTATACCTACTGTGCAAGGGCACGTGGGAAGGTGAGGTAGTCACAGAGGAGACATGACATGCCTGATGCATGGGGCAGGAACATGTCTCCATTTCCCCTTGTCCCTTGAGTCACTGTGTTCGGTCAGGCAGAGAGAGGATAGAGAATCCCCCGTGACAGGCATCCTGTCAGCCCATTGGGCCTGTCCCAGTGAAGGCAACTTCTCAACCTACTCACCTCCTCCCAGAGCTCTGTCACTAAGCAGAGGAGTTTCTCTACCTGGGTGCACCTCCCACAGGTGTGTTCACTGCTGCCACCTTGTACTGGTGTGAAAGCACAGCCTGACACCTGGCTAGCTCCATGTTCCCACTGGAGCTTCATGTGGGCAGCTGTATCAGTTAAGGTGGGTGCAGAGCTTAGATAGTCCACGGGTTTCTGACGGGTGAATACTGTTGGTTGAGCTGGCAAAGCTTCTGTGCCCTTCCTGAATGAACTTCCGTGCCACGCTCCCCAGCCTGCTTTTTACAGTCATGAGGGTGGTTGGTTGCTCTGGCTGCTCCTTGGCCTCATCGGCCTCTCTTGCAAGAGCTGCTGGCTCCTGGCAGGTCTCTCCACTGCCCTGGCATTTCCCAGTCTCAGGAAAAGCTGCTGTCTGTCAAGATCTGCTGCTCTGCTGTGAGATGGGAGCTTTTCCAGTTCTTAACTGAAAAAAGTTCCCATCATCATATATTTAGAGAAGGTAATGACCCAGCCTTCACCACCGACTTAGTTTATCAACGACAAATCCATACCTGCATACCTGTCCATGAGCAGCTGATCTTTAGAAAAGCCTATACTTATGCCTACTTGCCTGAATCTAGAGTTGAAAGTTGAAAGACAGATGCTTCCACTGAACAGAGAAAAAGACTGTCCTTTTCTTCTGAGAAATATTGAGGATGCTCTTGCTAGCAGATAGAATAAGAGTGCCTTTACACTTTACAGCATGGATGTGGAATGGAAACATTGATGGTTCCCTTATGACTTCATTCACCTTTCTCTCAGTAAGTCAACTCTTTAGATGGAGATACTCTTCAGTGAATAAAAGCTGATTAAAATTCTTTGCAAGAGAAAACTGAAAGTGGAATGCACCTGAAGCACCCAAAGAAAAAAAAAAAAAAAAAAACAAAGAAAATCGAATGAGTTAAGTATATCAATGCACTGAAAATATTACTTTAGTCAGCTTTATGTGTGGAAGTCAAACTGAGATTACTATGATGATGCAGCTGAGCACTGACCTGCTTAAATGTGGGTTTAAAATATTAGTCTGGGATTTGAAATCTCGTAGTACCTACCTCTAACAGAGACTTTCTCATCAGCTTAAGCAAGCTGGTTAGTAGATCAATTTCTCATGTGCCAAAATGAAAGCAGGCTTCCAGAAGTCAGAGGAGCTCAGGAAAATATCCGTTGAGAAGTGCAGTGTACCCAGGAGATGTAATAAATCAGCTTCTGGGTATTTTTTAAATATGGTGAGGTTTTAAGGAAAACTATCCTCACAAAGTGCAGTATCTAAGCAGTCTTACACCCAGTTTTTGTAGTTTTCATCATTTCTATGTTTAGAAATAATTTATCAAAGTCAAAGATATTAAAATAGTGGAAAGAAAAATCAGGATTAGAGGAGAAACATGACAGATGTAGCAATCAAAACAGGTCACACACATTTTTGATTTTTTTCACAGTCTCACTCAGAATCACTGCAGATTTACACTGTGTTATCTGATGAATAAAAATGAAGCTTCTATTCTGTAATTTAGCTCTATTAGGAATAGCATTAGAACTGCTGTCAACGGCTTAAATATACAAACTATCCACATAAAAATAGTTACTCAAAATAAATAATTATATTCCACTTCCTCTAAAAGACCATAGTAAACACATGAGTTTTGCTTCAGAAAACCCAATGCAACAGAAGTCTCCAGCTCACCCTCCATCAGTACTAGATCTGCCCCCTCTTTAATACTCAGATGGTCTCAGATTAAGCCCTTAGACTCCAGTCCCTTCTTCATCCTCCTAGCTGCTTTTTTTGGCAGGAGCCATCTCCTGTATCGCATCCTCCTCTAACACTTCTCTGAGACCCTTCCCTAAGGCACTGCTCTGGTACCTGACTTGCAGCCAACTTTTGCTGCAAAGCTGTTAAGCCAGGAAGCAAAAATCATCTCAGCATTACCAGATGGGAAATAGTGGTAGGATCAGGACATGGCCTCTCTGCAGTTTTCTACACGGACTGTCACTGTGGGAAGGTAGCTGCTATATCCTCAGTCTCTGTAGGCAAAATGCCTCCAGGAAATACTATTATAGATGTTTCACATTTAAATAAGCAACAGAACATATAATTTACTTTCATTCATGCATAAGGGTTGTCTGTAACTTACCTGTATGCTCCTGAGTCTGTATCATAGAGCTCTTCCTAATCCTGTGCAGTCAACCATCTTCCTCCTGCCAGAGCCACAGCCTTTTTCTTCCTGCATAGCCTTCTCTTGCTTGACTTTACTTGCTACTTCACGTCTACTTTTCCTCTCTTTTGGCATCTTTCCTTCTCACTGACATGCAAGGAATCACTAGTATTTTCTGCTCTCAAATAATGTCTCTTAACTCCAGTTTCTCTCTTCAGCCCATGTTCCCAGGATTATTATCATTGAGTGTGACTTCTCTGGGAAAAGAATCCAAAATACATTTGTGGTTCCCCTTCATTTCAAATCTCCCTGAAACAGCATTAACCTCTACTACTACCCTCCTTTACAATTTTCAGTACCTTTCCAGAATACTTCAGGCAGACACACAGCTTTGGTTGTGGAGGGCTGCTTAACGTTACACAAAATCCAAACTGCCCCTTTCATGAAAGCACACCAAATGTGTAGAAATAAGTTCTGCAATAACAATATCATCTTCACTGGGATATTAAAGACAAGCTTGTGTTTGGCAGATTATCTTGTATTTTTATAGTTTTTTTAAAAATACCCAAAGTTTCAGGAGTTTAGCATCAAGACCTTATCAATATGGCAGAATAGTAGTAGACAAAAATTCTTCAAGAAATCCTTCCCCAGTCAGGGATCTCAAATTTACTTTGCTGAATGACTCTCCTTATATGTACTACCACAGGTTTTTCCCAGAACACCACTGCTGACAGAAAGCTCAGCTATCACACCACAGGGAGAGGCATCAACATACTTCTCTTCCACTGCACAGGGTACAGCTACTACTATAATCACCTCACAGGTTCGGATAGATTTGTCCAGGATGCAATGCTGTCAAGACTTCTATGTAGCTACTGCTTCCACCCTTTCACCACCAGATAAATAAGCATATTTAGTGATTGTCTTATTGTTACTTCTTATGCAAAAAGAAAAAAAAAAAAGGACTAATTAGGCTCTAGAAAACTTTTTCTGTAGAAAATAGGACAGGCTGTGATATGCCACTTGTTAAATTATGACTAGAAATGAAAGGAAACTGGATTACGCAAAGTGTCAGATGAGACAGTTATCCATGATGTCCTGGTTTTGGCTGGAATAATTTTCTTCCTAGTAACTGGTATAGCGTTATGTTTTGGATTTAGTGTGAGAAAGATGTTGATAACACATAGATGTTTTTATTTGTTGCTAAGCAGTGTTTTTATTGTCAAGGATTTTTCAGCTTCTCATGCCCTGCCAGTGAGAAGGCTGGAGGAGCACAAGAAACTGGGCAGGGCACAGACAGAACAACTGCCACAAACTGGCCAAAGGAATATTTCATATCATACAACATTATGCCCAGTATATAAACCAGGGGGGAGTTGGCTGGGGTGGGAATTGCTGCTCAGGGACTGGTTGAGCATCAGTCAGCAGGTGGTGAGCAATTGCATTGTGTATCACTTGTCTTTCTTGGGTTTTATTTCACTCTTTTTCTTATCTTCCTTTTCACTACAATTACCATTATTTTTATTACTATTATTACAATTATTATTATATTTTATTCTTATTTCAGTTATTAAACTGTTCTTATCTCAACCCCTGAGTTTTATTTGGTTTTGAATCTTCTCCTGATCTCACCAGGGGGGCAGGGGAGAGGAGTGAGCAAGTGGCTTCATGGTGTTTAATTTCTGGCTGGAGTTAAATCATGATACACAACTTTTTCAAAAATATGATGGAAAGGGTCTCCTTATTCTCCTGAAAAGGATCTGAAATAGTATTCTCCACTTACGTCCACAGCACAGAGCTCCAGAATGGTCATTTGAGCAAACAAACTAAAGCCTGGTCTTTGAAAAGCATTTCTTTATTTTATACACCTCTGGTTTTCGTCACCCAGTTTGGGAAGACTGGAGCTAGTTTTCTGCTCAACATTTGCCACACTGATATGCTCAGCCCCAAAATTCACTGATCTTTGGAAATATACAGAGCCTCCTGTGACCACCAAGGCTGTGAAGGCAAGTGCCCAGTGTGGCATCATTCATTCTGCTATAGAGTGTTCAGTTTTTTCTTTCTGGAATGCTTCCCAGTTATTTCTGACAAGGTGGTTATGTTGCAAGCCTGATAATGTGTTGGAATGTAATTAAAAAATGAGAGAGTTTGCATCAATTTCTACCAATTTAGAAACACTGAGCCCTGTTGTTTCTTTTGCCCCCAAGGGAAGTGCATCATGAAGTCTACCGACTGCACTACTCAAATGGTAAATTTTCTCTTTTATTTGGGCAAATAGATGGGCAATGAAGACTTTCTTATCCAGAAGAACTAATGGCTGCCTCTGCCACCTTTCCCTTCAATTATTTAGACTTCCCCCACACTTAGGCTGGCTTCCTGCTGGGAGCACTGTGGACTGTGTCTATTAATCATTAACTGTCATTGTGCTTTAAAGGAAGGAAAGTGAAAAGATCGCTCAAGAACAAAAATAGACTTTTCTGGCTTTTTCCTGACAAATAAATGACAGCTCTCTGCTACCTGGATTTACAGTGTCTTCCAATATTTTTTCCTTTTTTCCAAGGAATAATTAACATTCTAGACAAGCACAGCAAATTGGCCATTGCCCATAAGTCTATATTCCAGCGCTCCCTTTTTCCTGTCATATCAAGGCTTGGTAGCCTCTGTTAAAGTTTATGACTCCTCCTCTGCCACCACATCCAGAAAAGTATCAGGGGAACGGGGTCATGTTCTCCATGTAGTACTGGAAGCTTAGCCTATTAAATCAATGTGGTCAGCTGACCTGCCTCACTATTTCCCAGGAACCCTCCCAGCAGTATGCACTCCTAGGCCTTCTCTGCTGCCCTTGCCCAGACACACCTCTCGTAGACCACAACCAAGATCGTCCTCTGTTAAGTCCTCCCACATGGTCTTCTCACTGAGGAGCACACTAGGAGGTTCTAGGTCCAGAGCCTTTTTCTCTGAATGCCTGGACTTCCCAAAACTTTATTTCCTAGCAGATCTTCCTCCTAACTTGGTTGTGTTCTCCTCTGGAAACCACAGGTGCAGCTTAATGCTTGGCTGTATCAAGACAGACACCGCAGAACAAGAGCATTTCCCAAGCTTTGTGTTTTAAAGATACATAAAGCTCACACCAGCTCAGAAAATGGGAAAACACCCCACCTTCCACTTCAATATATACTCTCAGTTTTCATTCTTGGAGACTGAAAAGCCACTATAAGCAGAAAATCACAACAAACTGCTTCTATTCACTGCACGCTGTTTTGCACTTAGAATAAACTATTGCCACATGCCTGACCCAGTCACTCCAATAAATAATTCATTGTAAGTCTCACTCTGATGCCTTCTTGCAGGGTCCAAGAAAAGAGAATTTCAGAGAAAATAATATGTCCTATGGAAAAAATGGCCATTTGAGTGAGTATAATGAAAATCCTCCTTGAGCTGCAGTACATCCTGCCAGAGATAGAAGTCAGCCCCAGCTGATGGAAGTGAGGCAGATGTGGGGACTCAAAAGCTGAATATATAACTGAATCACTTTGAAGCCAGTGAAACATTGGTTCTTTTGGACCTAAGGAGCCTACTGTCCCTTGTCTCATTAGAAATTAAGTATACAGACTATGCTGCATATTTATATGTTTTCTCTGCATTTTATGCTATTAGGGACACCACATTATACAATGTAAGAACTGAAAGTTTTGTGAAAAACTTGCCAGGGGAAAACACTTGCCATTGACTTTGTTCATCACAATATATTCATATATTTATAATATTATCTATTTATTACCACCACATAGTATTATGATAATATGCATGTTATTAAATAGTTGCCATAATATTTATACTACTATCTTATAAGAAATGACCTGATTAATGTCAGGCATTCATGGCTTTAAATGTATTAGCAACAACTGGAAGCCTAATCGGTTTGTATGGGCCCTGTGTGTATATACAATTGTGTATATGTGCTGGTTTGTGAGTTCTCCTCACCTGGTACGTTTATCACATCTGTAAGAAGACCATGCCCATGGCTGGGCTGATTTGAAGCATCTTCACTTAAGCTTCCTTACAAGTGATTTTATTTTTTAAGAACAGTGGAACAGGGGAAACTAAAATTTAAAAAGTGAAAGGTGCCGATTATAAAGGAGACAATACATTGGCCACATTTTCCATCACAAACTGATTATCTAGCAGTAGAGAGAAACTGGAACAGCAAATTATTTCTTGGCATCCTTAGTTCTGATCTTTCAATCGCACAGGAATCCAAATGGTACAATTTAAATAATTAGTAATAATGCAGAAGAACGTTATTTCTTTTCTGACTACTGAAAAATTACAAATCCTGTGGTCTGCCTTTCTACTGATGAGGGATATTTCTTTTCCTCTTCTCTTTTTTTTCTGGAAATTATCTACAGAAAAATACTAGTTTATGCTACCTTTTACCTAGGTCTATGTTAGCGAGTAGCATGAACCACTCTGTAGAGTAAAACTGTTGATGTAGATGTTTTGACATCAACAGAATGCACATTTTAGGTTTTTATCACTTTTTTTCACATTATCTCCAGTCTGACCCTGTGGGCTCAATGGCATAGCTTGTCTTTCAGTCTAGTGTATCACCTGAAAAGAGTCCAGCTGATGCATTCCAAGACAACTGTATGATGCCAACCAAAACCCAGTAAGTAGTGACAGCTGGGAGAGACATCTCAAAGTGCACTTCAACCCTAACTGAATACAGATGCACTTCCCTGTAATTTAGTCGTGCCTGCCCTTTCACTGTTGTCACTTCTGGGTTTCAAAGGCAATTTGCACCATAGAAGAAAAGGCAATTCTGTTCTTCAGCATCCACTAATTTGTTAACTATAACATGGATGTTTATTTGCAAGGGAAAGCAGGGCAGATTGGACCAAAAAATATTAATGTAAGTATCCGTTAAGACATTAAATTATATCATGTGTGACAGCAAATTAATTCATACTTAAGAAAATTACAGTTAATTAAACCTCATCCTATTTACCTGGAATACATATAATATTAAAGTTTTACAACTAAGAGAAAAGATATCTCCATTGACCATATGCAGCAAGACTCTGAAATATAATAGCTGTAAGGTACCACCTACTTCTATATTGCTGAAAAATGTCACAAAAGCCCTTAACAGTACAGAAGCAAACAGTTTTATGCATTACACTGTGATATGTAATTAAGTTTGGGAGTAATATGTTTGTGAGATTAAAGTTTGTGAGACTTTACCATTGTCAGATATTTTCAGTGCTGTTTTCATGAACAGTCATGGTACCATTGCACTCGGAAGGCACAGTTATTTGCTCAACAGATTGTTTGGCAGCAAGATTTTATCTTCTGAGCAGCTCAGCTGCCTGTCTCCTCCAGAGAGCAGCAAGCAACCTCTGTGACACCCTTAATATGAAGAATGAAACTTTAATTCATTCCTAAATACAGGGCAACCCTTTGTCAAGAAGCCTCTGTGCTTCTGGGTTCCCAAAATATCACCAAATCGTGACCCCATTACTTGTCAAGCAGCTCTGCAGAGGTGGACACACCCAGCAATGCAAATAGCCTCAGCACCTGGTTTGAGCTTACTGTAAAATTTCACACATGAAGTTTGTGTCTTAAAAGAAAAATGTTCACTCTGAAAAGCTCCATTTTCAATCTTATACCTGAAAACAAAAATAGAAAAAAGGAACACTTAATACAGACACACTGCCCAGACAGCAGTGTTGTGAAAAATTCAGTACTTGCATAAAAGACACTGCTCCTCAAGGGAACCATGAAGTGGAAATCAACGAGGAGGTGATATGGTAACTTGTAAAGCCTATCTTCTCTCATTGATTCAATGCCATGGGAGGAATTTAGCACAGGATGTGCATCAAAATGCTATTTTCCAGGTGAAAAGCTCAATGAAGTCTTATGCACTTGTGTTCTGTGAGTACCAAAAGCAACCCTCTCACAAGTAGTAAATTGAAGGCCACTGTCCTGGCCAAACTCCAACTTGGTAAATTAGATTCTTTCAGCTTTTTAAATTAAATTCTACTTTTTTAAGGATTACAACCACTGAAAACTCTAAGGACATCCAGTACCTGAAAGGTCTCATGCTTACGTTTTCCTCATGATCTCTAATGCTTCCAGCATCCCTGTGAGGTAAGGAAATATTACAGCTTGTACCTTAGCTCCCTCACAGCTTACACATGAGGAAATGATGTAAATAAACTTACTGCTACTGTCCTCAGCCCCAGCTTTGAATCCCTGGCTCCTGAACATGCATGGGAATAATTATTTTCTGAGGAAAGAGGCTATCAGAAGACATGAGTGACCTAAATTAGCAATTACGGACCTAAGGATTCAGCAGCAACCAAAGAAGGATTGTGATCACCTGGAGTTATATCCTTAAATTTCTTAGTAGACCTAGTCCTAATTGACTTGTTTAGTCATTACACAGGAAACTTTGACAGGCCTGGGAGTTAAATCCAAGTCTCCTGACACCCTGACCATGCCTTATTCAGTAGACAATTCTCTCAGCGAGTTGAAGAGAACACAAAACATGTATTTGGGTCAAAGAAAGCCTAAAAGGAAATCCGTTTTTCTTCGTTACATATTATTACACACCATAACAAGTTATTCAACAAACTGAAAGCCTGCATACTTTGTACAACACTACAAAGCCACAAAATTACTGTAGGCATGAGAATTTGTGGTATGGATATAGTCAATAACTATTTGAAACGGTTCAGCCCACCCATAACAGTGGGTGGCAAAAACAGCCATCAGCCCTAACCTACCTGGCCTGTAGGGAACCATCTTCCTGACAGATTTAGCAATTTGTTTAACTGTGTACTCATAAGCAGGATACAACCTAGAGGGAAGCAGATGTCTTCATCCCAGCTCTAACTCTGCTCTGTCTCCAACTGAAATCAACAGGAGAACTCAGGTCCTCAGAGGAAGGTGCTTTTCCTCACCTTGCGTGCTTTTAATGTGCTTTCCTGAACAAATGAATTTAGGGGGGAGTGATAAAATGTTCTCAGTTGCTTTCCTTTTTTTTTTTTTTAACAAGAAAAGAATGGAAATTGAGTTTCAGTCATTTTAACTGAGACTCAAGAACCTGAGGTTCAGCTCCCCAAACATACCTGAACTGTCTCTTAGCATTTCCAGGCCTCACTTCTGTCAATAGAAAAGGGCCACAAATAAAGCCAATAAAGCAAGTTCACACACTCCTAGTGGGAGAACAGCTCTACTTCTGCATAAAAGGGAATTTATTACTTTTAGGGGTTTTGTGAGTAGTTGGACTTCTTAAAGCAAAGCTTTTACTTAAGAGAGTAATTTTTATAAAAGATGTAAAGCTGTCCAACTCATTTCATTTGGCACCCAGACAAGAGAAAACTGTGTCTTTTGGAAGATGAGCCACCAACTCTCTTATGCAGGAAAACTAAAAAACGAGTGACTGAACTCATCAGG
>JAAGNO010025003.1:0-33516 GCA_033439905.1 Ceryle rudis
AGGCCCTCGGCGAGGCGGCTCTGTGGGCCCGGGACGGCTGATGCCGGGCGAGGAAGAGGCCCTGTCTGAGGGGGTAGCGAAGCACCACGGTGGTGTTTGCTGGAGGAGCCGTGGCCTGGCAGCGCAGCGGCTGCTTCCCAGGCGCTTCGGCTAGGGGACAGCGGCCCCAAAAGATGGTAAGGGTCGGCGTGGTGGGGCCACTGCAATGTGCCACATACTGCTAGTGGCTCCACTTTGGTTTTTTCCAGAGTAGACCTGAACAGAGGCATATGATGTTTTTTTTAACTAATCGCAGCACCCTTGCCAACTGGTGTCAGCCTACTGTTAGTAGTGCCACTAGCAGTTTAGGGTATAGCTTTTAACTCTTTCTCCTTATCTAGTTAGGTGTCTATGAAGCTGTCACCAAAGGTGTCGATATAGTTTTTTCCCACCCCTTCGGAGAATACCTAATAACACTGCAGTGGGGAATGGAGAATGACGAACAATAGTTTGCGGTGCGATTACAAAAAGACTTATCAGCATAAAATAGTATTGCAGGAAAAAAACAAAAACAAACCAAAAACCCCAAAACACGCACAAAACAAACAAAAACAAACAAAAAACCAGTCAAAAAACCCCCAACAAAACGAAAAACCACAACCCCAAACCATACCACCTTATTTTGTCCACCAGAAAAATAAATTAATGTAAAACTTTGGAAATGTCTGCTGGCAATATTACTACATTAAATTCATTACTTTTGAAGTATGATGTGAGTGCTGGCCCATGGAATTGGCACAATTTGCAGATGCAGAGCCCCTTGTGATACCCTGTGGTATTATAGATGCACTCTGCAGATGAGTGGAAGAATTGTGCCGAATACCCCGGCTGTAATGTCCAGTGCACACTACTGAGAACTGAATGTCAGATAAGGCAGAATTAAAAAACACCAAGGAGTTCTGTAAGGTCATTTGTAATTGATGCACATGGACATACAAACACCATAGATTTTTGTGCATGTGCTGCTGTAGAAACACAGATAAATGAATGCCTGTAGCTGTGGAAATTGGGAGCCATTTGTATACTGATCTCCTAAGAAGTAGGAAATATTTTCTTCATGACTTTATCCAGTTGTAGACCACTGCCTACTTTTGTTACAGGCTCATTTACAAAGGAACTGTGGACATTTAACATTCATGCCCATATATATGCTGTACAGTACAAAAGAGTAATACTGGGGTTTTATATTTGTAAACAAGATTGTTTCAACATTTAACATAATAGGTGATTGTGGTGGTGTTTTGTATTTTCATTGGTGTTTCACACTTGTGTCATTATATCCTTTCAGTGTGCTGGTACACATTTCCTTCAGGCAGACAGGGCTGTAGACTGCTCTAGAAATTTCTGGCAAAGGTTACTTCCCTTTTAACATATGATTTCTAAAAATATATATATATCCACCAAACAATTTGTTGTTTAAGTTTGCCACTGGGGTTTCCTGTTCTTACCTTTCCGTGTTCTTGAGATGCTTGGCTACTGAAAATCATACAGAGAGAAGAATGAGAAGAAATCAGTAATGGCATTAAAGAACTTCTGCATAACTTGATTTATGCACAAGAAATCTGGAGTGATGAAGGGAGGGCTGTACAATGAGGTGTTTGCAGATATCCCCTAGTGAAGAGCTTGGTGCCTGGGGTCTCCTGGAGTGCTCAGTGTGCTCCATGTTCCCGCTGGTGTTCATTTATCTGTCCTTTCTTCCACAAGAGCTGTCTCCATTCCCATACGTACTTGTTTTCCAGAGTAGTGACCACTGAAAAGCTCCTGGTGCACCCACATCTGTGAGATGTTCTGTGTTTTCTGTAATTTTGAGGGCAAGTGCCCTATCTGAAGTGAGAACTGTTTTCACACAAGGTGAACTGAAGTTACAGCTCTAGTAATAACCAGTGGTGGCTGAGCAGGCAAAGAAGAAAATTGCCCCTACTAACCTGCTGTACTGTTACAGTGGTGTTGACAAAAGTCAGTACTTAACGTTACTCAGCAGTGCTTGGGAGCAAACAGAAGCAGCAAATGCGGGTCACATCAGTCAGCAGACTTAGATCACTGTTAATCAGACAACATGCCTAACTGTATTGGATCCTGCAAGGAACCATTTTTATTAAATGGAAGTTTGCTTGTATGACTACTACATCTTGATTAAAACAGTGGGCATTAACAATCCTGAAAAACACTGGTTTATTTTACTGACATTTTAGAGCTGTGATTTCTGTAGCGATTTCTGCGGTCTGGGCACAGGGAAGGTGTCACAGATTGCCTTGTCCGTTGCAGATTTTAATCTGTGGTCCCTTTGAAAGGCTCTCTGTAATGCTCCCAAGGAAAAGTAAGTGTAACGTAAATAGACTTGATCATCCAGTATGGACATATACCTGCTGACTCCCAGTGATTGGATTTTCATGTGTCCTTAAATCTGTCTTTGAAAATGGCCAAAAAAGATTATTTTATAATAGCAAATAGCAAACCCTTCTGCTCCACTGTTGTGCGGAGGCTCAGCCTGATGATTCGAAGTATAAGTACACTTTGAGCCCCAAGTGTGCATGACCATACTGGGAGACAGCAGAGCCTTATACTGTCTAACAAGCTGTGGGAGATCTCTAGAAATGTGTTGTGTCTCTTCTGTAGTCAATTTTGGGAAACACAAGGCTTTGTGGAACAGAGTTTTGTCTAGTTAAGACGAATAAATTCAGTGTTCAATATTAGACATTTATGGAAATAGTTCTTTTTTACAAGTGCTCTCTTCTGTGTTAACTTTAGGTTATTAAAGATAATCTGTGGCTTCAAAAAGAGATGGGGTGTCTGGGAATGACAGGTATGTAACTTTTCTTTCTCTTTTCAGTGCTGTGGGTGTCCCGGGACTCCCAGGGTGTGGGTGTGAAGGTGGGCAGGGTACTAGAGCTGTGCTCTGCTGGCTTGCTGTCGTCAGGGAGACTTGATCCTGGGCCACAGGGGAGTGTTTGGTCAGAACAAGGAACAAGGTGCTCCCTAAACAGATCATCTAGAATGAAGCTCTGTGAGAAGACCTTAGTTCATACTCTTCTCTGAATCATTTTCAGGAGTCATTTTTCCTCATTAAATATAATGACGTAGGGGACCACCCTCTCATGCCAAGCATTCCCACTGTTGTTGAAAACCCCTATTACTTAAAGCTGATCAAGACCTTGTTCTTATTCAGAAGCTACCAACCTCTATGCATTCACATAACACTGTTGCAGTACCAACTCTCAAAGATATTTTCAAAGACCTCTGCAATTACAAAAACTAGTATGCTTTCTGCTGGACCAAGCTGTTAAAAGAGTCATAGACATAGGGAGTCTGGAAGTGTTGCTGGGATGCTAATACTCTTTACAGTGGGTATCAAGTGTACTTAACTGAACTCAGATACACTGAGCATCTCCAGTGATAGCTGCCTAATCAAATTAGGGGACCCTGATACTGTACCCTTACAGCTTGGAGTAGCTGTTTCTGAGGCCTGACTGCCACAGGCTCTTTGTGTACCTTTGAACAAATCAGTTTGTCTGAATCTCTGGTCTTTATTTTCAGTATATAGGTATAATAAATAGTGTAGTGAATACCCTGAAAGGTTACAACATCCTCATTCAGCGCATTAAGGGGGGCAGTGCAGTGTCTGAAGTAGACCACCCTATGGCTGTGGTTCCCTGAGAGATGATTTCATGATGTGCATTTGCCAAGAAATTACATGCTCTGAAGCAGTTATCTCTACGAGATGCCTCTAATTTCTTTGCCCTGTGCTATGGCCAATTCACAAATGAGTTTATTAATTTAAATACGAAAGCAAATAATTCAGATTTGCTGAACTTCCTTGTTTTTATATCCTGT
The DNA here is from genome assembly GCA_033439905.1 of Ceryle rudis. NCBI lineage: Eukaryota > Metazoa > Chordata > Aves > Coraciiformes > Cerylidae > Ceryle > Ceryle rudis. The sequence continues at coordinate 3,871 of JAAGNO010025003.1, forward strand.
ATTTATTCAGTGTCATCTTTGCTACTCACATCTTGTTTTCTGATGAGTTGCAAATTATTAATATACCATCCACTGAGAGAGGAAATGTGTGTGGTTTTGTAGTTCAGAAGAACCTTCTGCTGCTAAAGTAAAAGTGGGGTAACTGTAGGATTTTGACACGTAATATTTTTTTTTTAGTGGCTGAAAGTGGTATGGCCAGCAGGACTAGGGAAGTGTTCATTCCTTGAACTGGGCACTAGTGAAACCATATCTCAAATACTGTGTTCAGTTTTGGTCTTCTCACTACAAGACTTTCTGGAGCACATCGAAAGAAGGGCAACAAAGCTGGTGAAGGACCTAGAATACAAGTCTTATGAGCAGCAGCTGAGGGGAACTGAGGTTGTTCAGTCTGGAGAAAAGGAGGCTGAGGGAAGACTCAGAGGGAAGACCCTCTCTACAATTACATGAGAGGAGGTTGTAGCAAGGTGGGGGTCAGTCTCTTTTTTCCCAAGTATCGAGTGACACAAGAAGAGGAGACTGCCTCAAGTTGTTCCAGGGGAGGTGTAGATTGGATTAGGAAAAAGTTAATAACTGAAAAGGTTTTCAAGGCCTGGAGCAGGCTGCTCAGAGAAGTGGTTGAGTAACCATCCTGGAGGTATTTAAAACATGCATAAATGTGGCACTTAGGGACATAGTTTAGTGGTGGACTTGGTAGCATTAGGTTAATGGTTGGACTTGATCATCTTAAGAGTCCTTTCTAACCTAAATGATTCTATGAAACTATCGTTTTGGTTTTAGGTAAATGCATGTGTTACATGAGGGGCATTTACAAGCATTGAATTGTATGCTTGATTTTATAACTTAAGAATTGTCCCATTCTAATGAACGTGAATTTTTAGCGTATTCAATGTTAAGTTTTTAATGGTTTGCTTAATGAAGGTACTAGACTATTTTTTACGGAAGCTCTCAATGAAAGCAGCGAGATGGGAGCTTCTACATAAAACCATTGTCCTTGAAAATGGCAGTGTGCCAAAGTGAAACAAGTTTGTAGTAGCATGCTGATCTGGGGTTTCTGTTGGAAGCTTTTTCGAGTGTTTCTAGATCAGATGAGAAAAGCCTTCTGATTGGGGAACACAATGGATTTTTAAGAGTTATATTTGACTCTGCTCTGACTTACTCGAAACAGGCCTGGGAAGTAGATCTGTTTTGTCTTGTTGATGCCCTTAGTTTCTTTGACTTTGTAACAAGAAAAGCTAATGGCAACATCTAAAACTGAAATACAGTAAATTACTACCTTTGTCTGTTCATTGTTGTGTGTAATTGAAAGAACTTCAAATTGGATCTTGTATCCTGGATGGTTTTTAGGACAGGCAATAATTCAGAACAACAACAAAAATATAGTAAGCAAGTACATTTAACTCTTTTCTTCACCACTGAAGTAAAGCAAGATTATTCAAAGCTTTACTGATAAATTCTGGGGGAAAGCAAGTCAGAATGCAGATTGGAGACTCAAAATATGCAGCCCTCAAGAGCTAACAATTAGAATGATTGTCATAGTTAAATTGCTTTTTCCTCTCAGTGTTAGATAACTTTTAATTCTGAACTTGACATTTTCCAAACTTGTCAGTCTTTACTTTCCTACTGTAATTTGGCAGGTTAGGATGAGTTATAAAGGTAGAAGAGCCTTAAGGGCATTCTGGAGTCTTTACTGCAAACCTATTGTAAGACTATCTTATTTTTGTATCAGCCTATTAAATTGCCATGGCCAAGAATAACGTTTACCTTAACTTCTCTCAAGAACAAGTAAGGCACTGTAGCATTATACATACCCTTCTAATGGGGGGGTCCATCTGTGCCACTAACATGTTCAGGACTCGGCCCGTTTAGACCAGTGGTAAAGGCTTGTGCTTTAACACTGAAGGTTGCTGTCATTACACAAAACTAATGTCTTAGCAAAAGACAGTATGCTGAGCACAAACAGCGGACAGTTTCTTTTCTTAGCTACCTATCCTTCCGCTCCTTGCCCATGTGAACACAGACCCATTGGCACCATAGTCATCACTTGGCAGGTACATTTTGTACCAGTTTGGATCCTCCCTATATTTGCACACCCTGAGCAGCAAATGAATGTAGTGAGAGCTGGGAGTAGGGAGCTCTCCTTCTTGAGTGTATTGTATATGCCTTGAGTGTGGCTGCTGGATCTCCGAAAGAGCAAAAGATCACCACCCAAAGCAATAGTGCACAAAGCTGAGGAGTGGTAAATGGCAGAGAAAATTGAACAGCATTGAATAGCAGAGACTGTTCTGATCAACTGTGCATTTGTCATTTCATATTGTGGTGGCACTGTGCATATGTGGTACTGAGTGAATGCTACAGTAGCATGCGTGGTAAAATGTTATACCAATCTTCCAGCAGTTTCAGCTATTTTTATTTTTATTTTCATGTTTTCATTTTGTAATTCAGTACAAAGTTGACTTAACCAGCGCTAGCAATTAGGTAGGGATATGCAGTTTAAGACAGGGTTCTGGCATATCTGTTTATCTTGGGTTTATGGAGGATTAAATAATGGGAAAGCATTTTAGTAATGTGCTACTTAAAAGTAAGATAAAATATTTAACAACTTGATAATACACTAAAAATGTGGAATGTTTAATTAAGGGAAGCAAAGAAAATTTCTTCTTAATGATGGTGATATTGTTTCACATCTGAAAAGAAGGTGAAATTGCTGCCTTTGATGAACTGTTTCACTTGGCATCCTTGGATATGTTTTCAGAAAGCACCAGATTAAGCCTCATGCTCTGCTGGTTTGCTCACCGGGAAGTGTTTTGGCCTGAGGCATTGTCGGGAGTGTGTGGTGGCAGCCTGGCAAACCCAGCTGAGAGGGGGCTGTTTGGGCTGTGTATACAGCTGAAATTGTTCCCGGGCTTTGCAGTTTCCCTTTTGAAAAGGAATGGGAATAGTTTCCATTTAGAAACTAATGGAAAAGAGGACCATGCAGCTCTGTTAATGTCTTTTCTGAAAACAGCCAGAAAAATGGCAAAACGTGAAGCTCTAAGGAGAGTGGAAGGAGCAAGGAAACTACAGAGTCTGTGTCAAAATTGGGATGCACCTCTGAAGGGGCACTGACAGTTGTGCACTTGCACTGCTGAGCAGCAGGATACCCAAAAGAAAACTCAATACTTGTTAGTGAGAGGTCTCAGGAGTCAAGTATTAGTATTTTCGAACCTCAAAATAATTTATTTGTTTAAAAAAATGAATTTCATAACAAAAATATAGACTAGATGTGAAAGCTACAGAATCTGTTAGGCCTGTACTGTCCTTTTTTAGATATTCAGTGCCCAGCTTTCCAAGCGATCAGCAGCCATCTACAATGCATCTAGGACCTCACCTGAAAAGAGACAGCAGGTGAATTGATAAATACGGTTATGCTGTCTGGATGTTAAGAGCATACAGTAAGTTGTGTGGGAAAGCAGTTATGTGCTTGTAGATCAGCTGGACTGAGCTGTGTAATGTGCTAGTGACAGTTAAATACATGTGGATCAGGAAAAGTTACTTTTTTTACTGACAGCTGATACTACAAAAAGTAATGAGATAGAAAAGTGCTCCTTTACAGACAAGGGAAATGAGGTATTATGAAACAGCCTATATTGTTAAATATTAATAGGAAGGATGGGAAGAAGTCTGAATGAAGGCAGTGGCACATGTTGCTGTAGGGACATGTGTCACACTGATTGAATTTATTTAAGCAAAACCTTCCACTGAGTGCTGGGAAGATAGAATTGAATTTGCAGAAGTATCCTTACAATCAATGTTGATGCTGCTTAACATAATGTCAAGAACCTGCAAAATCCCCAACCTCTAATTACCAATGATGGAGCAGCCGGATAATATGCCTGGAGACTTCTGCTGGGATCTGGGCACATTATGTTGGGATTGTAAGTGATGACAAAACACAACTTGAAAACAGACTCGTCTGTGTAATAAGTAATCGAGAAATTTATTGAGAGTCAAAGAGCATGATCAGTTAATTACACAGGTTACTGTGGCCTTGATACTCTTCAGAGGGGAGTATCAGGACTTGCTGTTGCATGAGAAGTATGGTCAGTTGTCCTAATGGAGATGTCATGCTGCATAGGGCACAAGAACAAAAGACACTTTATGAAGCAATTACCCCCTGCCTGTTGGCTGACCACCCTCATCCAAAATATGGGAGGAAATGGTCTGCTAAATCAGAAGTACTTTTAAGGCAGTAGTTGCTCAACCCAACCCATACATTTTGCCATTTTGATTTCTGAGGCTTATTAAGCCTTATAAAGAAGCTCTGTGTCTTCAGTCAAGGTTTCTGTTTTCAGTAAAGGAAAGTACATCTCCTGTCGTCCGGCGAGAACCTCCTTAGGAATGGGGTGGCATTTGCAAATTTATGAGACAACAGCAAATATAAAATTAATCTTTTTCAATGTTTGGATATATCTAAACAAAGCTGCAGAGACACTTGATTCAGTAGTCAGAGCATAGGTTTAGAGCCACTGGAGGTGGGATATAGTATGATAACTTGGGTCTGCTGGGGAGTGCCATGGCCAGGTTGGCTTAGATTGGTAGCTAGCAGGTCTGTACTGCACTTACAGTTCAGTTCTGTTGTAATTTTGAGTGATTTGGGCTGTTGCTTAGCCTTGAAACAGAAATATGCCATGCATGACTAGCTTGAAAAAAATCCAATCCCAAAGATATGCAGACAGTTGGTATTGTAATTAAATTTATTATTCTTCTCACCAAGTTTACTTTGTTATTTTTACAGTCCCTGAATTAGTCTGAGTCTGTTGCATAATCTAACAGTGGTTTAAGTATTTAAGTAAAACTTAGAGAAATGAAATAAAACTTACCATAAAATATAAACAGCTAGCTTTTCCTGGCCCATATATCCACAATTTTGTCTAGCATGAACGACTCCCTCCCAAATAAAAAAGTCTAATAAAAATGCTGTTCCAGCAGAGAAAGACAGTGAAGCTCCCCAAGGTGCACATGTCTGTCTGGGTTCTGTAAGCAGCAGGCCTCCATCTCATTCATTACGTTAACAGAAATCTTTTTGGTGATTCTTGTGCATCAATGCTTCAAGGCCCTTTAGAGGACCTCCTTTTGAGGATCCAATTCTGAACCCTATGTGTACATCTTTTCTATTTACAGATAACAGTATTTCTTTATATTGTACTTTCAACAGTGCAGTGTCTTCTCAAATAAATGCTGCTTCTCATATTAATGAGATTTTAATATCTTCATCTTTTCATATTTCATTAACATACAATAGCCTTTTAAAAAAGAAAACTATAGAAAAATGTCATTTACCAAAAATCTTTACTTTTCAATGAGGTTTTTTTAATATGAATAAATACTGATAACGATTAAAGAATGGGATTTAAAAATAAGAAATAAGCAAGAACTATTATACAAAGAGTGAAAAAAGTATATTCTTTAAACAAAGCCAGGCAACTTCAATTTTGAATTTTTCATGACATTTTTACTCTTCATTCAGCAGCTTTACGTTTTGACAATTTAGTATATTAAATTACTCCCTTTATTGATGTTATAGGTGCTTTTACTTTCATAGATGAAAGTGATATGATTTCAAAACTGTTCTTGTAATTTTGTGGGCTAATCTTTGATAAAACTGTTAAGAACAAAACCTAGCATTTATATGGCTAATTACTAAACTGAGGAGCATTCAGTTTGATGGCACTCCCAATTCGGCTGAAATGTAGCTGAGACCTTTACTCAGCTGAGAAGTATTTTTGTTCTGAATATGTATTGATATGGGTAATGGTTAATTCTCAGACTGTATCTTTGAAGTGGAACACCCATAGCACTGAGGCCATTCACATTGTAGAATGCTTCAATTATTTATGCTTTACTGAAAATTTCCTTGTGTTGAAAATATTAACAGTTGATTTGAGGCTGAAACCTTTTAATTCATGCATTAGACAGGAGCCAGCTTTAGCTCTAATGCAGTGTTGCCTTGGTTTTCAGAATTGCCCTTACCTCTAGTCATTCAAGCAAGTGAAGCCCCTCACTGGCTCTTGACTTCTGCAGCCTCAGACAATCAATGGAGTCATTCACTGTTTGCTTTGATACCCTCATGGACAAAGAAGATTTTGTTCAAAAGAGAGTCTTCTGCTAACCACCAGCTGGTCAGTAAAAGATGGTTTGCCACTTTCAATATTTGTAAGGATTTTAGCAATTATAGCAAAAGTGAATGTTGCTGGAATGTGCTACCCAATTAGTACATTTCTAATTCTTTCTCAGGTGACTATGTTCACTTGAGGTGGCTTCAGCAACACCAACTAGTTGTGAGACTTCCAGAGAATTACTGTGATAGGTACAGCTATGTGACTACTGTGTAAATTTTGATAGACACTTAGTAATGAAACAGATTGGTATAGTCTGATGAGTTTTGTGCATAGTGTATTTTGTGAAGGGATTATGATAGCCAAAAGATGAAATATCAACTAAGATACTAATTCATACCAATTTGGACTAGAAAACAAGGTTAACTATTGGGATAACAAAGCTCTTAAATTTGGAGGCAAATAGTACCTCTAATTATTTTTCTTATTATTTACACAATTTAAATTGTGCTGTAGTTTGTGAATTATGATATTTTCCTGCACTATGTAGACTTTTCCCCTTCCTCCACAGCCTGAAGATGTGTCCAGTATGTCGACATCTTCTGGATTTGGAATAACCCTTCAGAAATGTGGTGTGGTAAGTATTCTTACATTTCTCTTCTTAATTTGGTGGGAAGTTTGTATCCAAATGTCCTTTAAAAAATGGGAACAGAATTGTGCCCATGGTGAACATTTGGGAGGTTGTCTATTTTGATATTAAGGTGATCACACCCTCTGTAAGAGGTGCAGTTTTGCAATGTTGATGGAAAACAGAAGGATGCGAGTGAATTCTTCTTGCGGACTTCAGGGAATTTTGGATTGTGGTCAAAGTAAATACCTCGGGGTGAATTTGCCAAACTGTCAATGGGCAAAGCCCAGTGAACTCTAGAAATGAGGCACCAAGCTGGGTAGGAGAAGACAATAAGATAGTTTCATGGCTTAGCCATGGGTCCCTACCTGTGTCAAGTATGGGCCCCTTTTAAAGGATGGATCACTGAGCCCCATGGTGCCCATTGTGTCTTTGGGTATCCTATCACACAGCCGTAGAAGAGCTAATGTGTCGTAGTCTTCATATTCACTGGGATTCAGGTACAACGGAGTATTTAATGAAGAAAAGGTTTCATTTGACTGCTGTAAAATATTTATGAGGAGCAAAGACCTCCCTGTTACAAGGAAATTTTAAAACTTCCATTGTATTTTTACTTTACTTAATGTGGGTTGATAGAGTTACCTGGACTGTTATTTCTCCTTTCTCTTTTGTTCCCTGCTTTTTTGTTTGTTTATTTGTTTGGGATTTTTCGTTACGCTAGATGAATCAAGTCTGAATTTTTATAATTGGAGACAGTTCATCTTAGCTGTCCCTGCGAGAGACAAAGTGCATCCAACTTTAAGACAAATCTCAATTCAGCCACTGAAATGCTGGGTATGAGGGTAGAGCATTCAGTAACCAGTACAGAAGAGGTGACATTATAACTTGCACCAGATCATTTGCATAGAGAAGAATGATTATGCATCCCATCCCATGGCACTGATTACCTATATTGTTATAGAAATGGCAGCATTTCATAATTAATGAGGCTGAAGTGCGAGCATTTCAGACATAAGAAGCAGTAACACAGAATCTTCTGCTTTTCTGACAGTAGATTCTCAATTTTTATATCAGAGCCTCTCAGAAAGTTTGAGACCTTTACATGTTGGTTTTTTTCTGCTGTTAGTAGCACAACCTCACACAGGCTCATTAAAAATTGTGAATCCTGCTGTACAAGATCAATCTGTTGTAGATGCTAGGATTATCAGAAAATGATTTTGCAGTGTTATTAGTTGTAAATTACTGAAAATTATGCAATTGTATGTGATTGTCTTCCACCTTCAAAGGGAGTTCACATTTTATTTTCCTTTGCTTACCTTGTTATTTACTTCAGTGCTAATTCATCTGAACAGATGCTTTCTCGCTAAGAGACAGACTGGCCATATGGAGGTCTTTAGGTATTTTAAAAGGAAAAAAGTTAATTATGCACAGTTTCCTCCTCCTACTTTGAGTGGCTCCTCAGAGTATGGAGATGACATATGTTTACTTTTTGGATTCAGGATTCTTCCAACACCTTATCACATAAATACCCTTATTGAAACTGGGACATTTACATTTTACCTATGCTTCCATCACCCAATCGCTTGCTTCTTTACAGACATGCTCCTTTAAGAGCTTCATTCCATAGTATGACATGAACTTTTCAATAGTACTTCATACTGACAATAATCTTGAGCAGTTTAAATTTGACTGTTTGGCTTTTAACACATTTGCCTGTCTCATTTCTCAATCTCCTAAGAATTCTTGCACTGCAGTTCAACTATGATTCTACGATCCTTCATTTTTTTTTCCTCCTTTCCTGTTGTTCTAACATATTCTAAAAGATCCTCTGTTCTTTTCACTTCCATGCAAATTCCTTCCTTCTCTCTTTTCTCCTAGCATGTCCTTGCTTTCTCTGTGGTTCTTTCATTCCACTCTCCCAGGTACCTGAGGTGATCTTCCTTGCAGGGGATGATGACACACGTCTTCAGCAGCCTAGAGAAAATGGAGCAAAAACTTAGGCATCATTGGTGGCTGCCATTGGGTTCAATTCCTGTAGGTGGTTTGTAGCAGAATCATCTCCTCCAAAGGCAAGAAAAAACATTTTCAGGCAAATTAGAGTAGCAACTTAAAGAAGGTACCCAGTGGCCACTGAGATGAATGCCAGCGGTGTGTGGAGGAGGTTCTTTCTAGGAGAGGTCAAATGCAAGAGCTTCCCTACTGCTTGATTCTCATGCTTTCTCCATTGTTATCAGGAAAAAAAAACCCCAAACAAATTCTTTCAACTCCTTTGCAATTTAGCCTAAAAATGACTGCCAGTCAAAAATAAAGAATGCAAACCATGTACTTAATATTAATCAGTAACTGTAACAAATGTGGACTTTTGGCCATCTGAGGAAGATTGTGGTAGGAAATAGGCAGTATGGTTGGGATACCTCTGAAGGGTTGCTTTGTTTAGTCACTGAATTAAGAGTTTTGTTAAAAAAATCATTATCAAAACCCACCTGGACACGTTCCTGTGTGACCTGATCTAGGTCATCCTGCTCTGGCAGGGGGGCTGGACTAGATGATCTTCTGAGGTCCCTTCCAACCCTGAACATTCTGTGATTCTGTGATTAAATGAAACAAAATGAAGAGAAAGTGCAAAATTAGTTGGAGAAAGAGAATGAACAGCGTGTGGGAGTATGCATGAAACCTCCTGCCTAGAGGAAGGAGAGGACTAATGCTGCTGTATTCCCCCACCCACCTGTGAATATACATGTGCTACTCTCTCTGCCTATTTCATTGTAGGAATTTATCTAAATTATTGTTTATATACCCTCTACCCATATGTAAAGGAATATATTTATGCCTGATTAGAAGCACAGGAAGAGACCCTGAAATCCTCATTTCTTGACTTGCATATCACAGAAGAGCAAGGGAAAGGTGTGGGGAAATGAAGGGAGGAAAAGGTTTTCCTATTCCCCTGTTTTCCCAGCACCCTCTTTTGCTGATGCATCTGCGTTTCTATGCACAAGCCCATCCACACGTACTGCAGAGCATAATACAGTATTACAACCTGTGCAGTTTGAACCTTATTTTCTTATCCTGGTGATTGTATCACAGAATCACAGAATGGTAGGTGTTGGAAGGGAAGTCTGGAGATCATGTAGTCCAACCCCCTCACCAAAGCAGGTTCATGTAGAGCAGGTTGCACAGCAATGCATCCAGGCTGGTTTTAAAAGTCTCCAGAGGATGAGCAGCCCATTCTAGTGCTTCCTCACAGTAAAGAAGTTTCTCCTTCTTTTTAGGTGGAACTTCCCATGTTCCTGTTTGTGCTCGTTGCTCCTTGTCCTATCACAGGGCAGAAAAGAGACCATCCCATCCTCTTGACATCCACCCTATAACTATTGATAAGCATTGATAAGATCCTGTCTCAGTATTCTCCAGGCTAAACAGACACAGGTCTCTTAGCGTTTCACCTCAAGAGAGATGAAAGTCCAGTCCCCTAATCATCTTTGTAGCCCTCTGTTGGACTCTCACCAGTACCCTGTCTATTGAACTGGGGAGCCCAAAACTGAACATAGTGCTCCAGGTGTGGCCTCATCAGGGCAGAGTAGAGAGGCAGGAGAATCTCCCTTAACTTGCTGGTCACACTCTTCCTATTGCACTGGCCTTCTTGGCCACAAGAGCACACAGCTGGCTCATGGTTAACCTGTTGTCCACCAGGACTCCCACATCCTTCTCTGTGAAGCTGCTTTCCAGTCAACCCCTAACCTGTACTGGTGCAAGTACCTGGGTCGGGGTCTCTGCTTTGTGGCTTTGGATATTCTTTTTTCTTATTTTTTTTTGTTTTCCTTTGAGGCACTTTTTTTCCTGTTTTATTTTGTTTGTGCTTTTAAAAGCAAGTTTCTAGCCTTTGTGACCACATAGGAAAGACTGAAAGGCATGTTGACTGCATCATTGCTAAAGCTTTCCTCACAAATGTGATTAAGCTTTCATTTATACTTGCTGACAATTATTTACAGAATCTAGTACAATAACTTGTTGTACTGAGTATGGATCATTTAGTGTAGTATACCAAGGAGAGGTAGCTATATAAACAGATTGATTCAAAGATATTTTGGTTATTGTCATTTAAATAGAAAAATACAAACTAAGTAATGATAATTTCAATAAACTGTTTGTTCTCTTTGATTCATAAAGTATCCTAAAAATGTAATCTGTTTCTATACTGAGTTACTGGGTTGAAATGCAGAGGTCAGTGGTACACAGTTAGTTCATAACTGCATACATAAAACCCTGTGGCTGCCATGAACTCTGGTGTGATTTTTGAAGTCTATCACAATTCATAGTTTTAAAACTCACTTCTGTGTAGGCTGCTTTATTATTTGTGTTTGCTGGTGTCCAGATACTAAGTAGGCATTTCCTAAAAAGGAGGGGGGAAAAAAAAAGAATGGTTTGGCCTGAATCATACTTCAGTCAGTTAAGTAACTGTTAATGTGTCAGTTTTAGAAGCTTGATATACCATCATGGCTCTACTGTAGGCCAGCATAATTGCAGAAGTGATAAAAATTTAGTATTTCTGTTTTAATTACAGTTATAGGGGAAGGCAGTTTGGAAGGTGAGAGGTCAGTAAGCAACTCTGTGCTCAAAGTAATTTCATCTAGAGGTTATAATTACTCAATAAGAATTAACAGCCTAATGGAATAAATAAATAAAATTATGTGTGTGTTGCTAGAGATTGGTTATTAGCTTATAAACTTCACCACTAACTGGAATCAGAGCTGTGAACTCCTAAATCCACTAGTGGTTCCATGGGAAGGGTGAATGGAGGCAGCCAACACCTTTCAGAGAGGGTGACTGCTGCGAAAAAAGAGAAATAGAGACCAAAACTGCATGGAGAGAATGAATTTGCAGTAAGGACAGCTTGCAAAAGAAACGTCCTTGTGGTGCAGAAGTTCAAAATTAAGACTTTTCCAGGCTGATTATAAAGTTAAGATTTATTTCTCTGTTGTATGAAGTATCATGGGGATATTCAGATTCTTGTTTTCACTTCTGGTTCTACATGAGCTGTTTCCAACTTTTGACTTTCTGTCCTTTTGTCTCCAAGCAACAGCTTGATATACCAAAGATTAAAGTCTTCTTGGGTGTTTGAGATCAAACTGAATGTAGTGCCATTTGAAGGTTGCTCAAAATACCTTCAGAAAAAAAGTTTACACATACAATGAACTTTTGCTGTCAATCAAGACTCTGAATTTTGCTGTTAAGATGCCCATACAACCATTTTGCTTCATTTATACTAATGTTTCCATTTTCAGGTGGATGCCGAACATGACCCTCAAACTGCGTACATTACACTTCTGATTAATAACACCAACATGTTGCTGTCAACAAACATTACAGATCTAATCCTCCTCGATAATATAACTGGTCTACATGTTCAGAAGAACAGTGGTAATAAGACCACAGCTGGCATACAGATTTACAGGAAAGGATTCTTGCAAGGTAACGGAATCTGCAGGGAAGTACCCCTGATTACACATGTGAAGAGCATCTGTTCAAATCATGATATGTATTTATTTATGGTGGTGTAAATTCTTCATATAAGTGAATTCTTAATACAAGTGAAAAGCTTTGGGAAAGTTTTTGTGCTGCAGTTTATAATTCCATTAACTCATATTTTGACTCCTACCTTTGAACTGCTTCTGATCTCTCAGGTACTGAGGTACTTCTGATCTCTCAAGTGAGCCCTCTGTACTCTGTAACAGTCGCTGCCATCAAAATGAAACATAATCTTTCATGATAGTATTTTTTCATTTTGATATTTTAAAAAGCTCCTGCTCAAGCCATTTTAGTCATATATGACAACTGTTCCTTCTTTAGGCAAGTGTGACAGATTGGCTTGCTGAGGTGTTGAGGTGCATTGGAATTGTGAAGGGCCATGCAAACAGGCAGGAGGATTCATCAGAAATAAGGCAGCTCTTCTCAGTATCTGTTCTCCCCAGACTGACCAAATTTTAAGTCAGACCGAGTAATAGATAAACCTCTTCCACTCTTGGAATCAGTCTGTTCCTTTGGTTGCAGTTGGATCATTGTGCATTCATAAATTTTACCATTCTTGATTTCTTCATCTCCTTTTTCCTAAGCATAAGCACACAGAAAATAAGCAACTTGCTTTTCAGACTCATGATATTGGAGCTTCAGAAGTGTTGAGTGGTAGCTGTTTAAGGTTGAAGTATCAAGGGTTGTGATAGTGTTTTACTGGTGAAAGATTTCCAACTAGGAAAGGAAAATCAGTAGACCTGGGGCTGCTGTCTGATTGCAAATGGATAGCCTGACTCCATTTCTAATAACAGCAGTGTGAGTAGTGGTACAGATTACAAGGCTGGTTTGTTGGGTTTTTTTCAAAACCTTAAGGAATGGCTGGCTCTTAACAGAGGTTCCTAAGAAAGAATGATCCCTGAGAAAGAATAAAATGTCACGCAGAACTAATCTAGTAAACCATGTTGAAGGTGTTAGTCAATTTATTTATAATTACTGAATCCGGAACTGAAGCTAGGTTTTCCAGCCCATCTGTGTTTCACAAATCATTGTGAAGAAGCCTGAAGTGGAAGAAAATGCAGCCAAACAGATTTCTTCATGGTTTAAGGTTTGGTCATTACTGTGTCAGTCCTTGGCACAGCCCATACCTTGCCACTAGGGCTGGACAGGAAAGCTACACCTACGCTGGTCTGTGTACTGTCATGCTGTCTGTTAGTCACAATAATTTCTCAGTGCTGCAGTGCACTGTGAATCAAAATTAATATGAAATCTCTGCCAGATTTCTCTTTAGTTTCAACAGAAAGAGAACCAGCCAGATAGTGGTTATAATGTAGGCTGTCCATTTTATATAAAACCCCCCTATTTTAAAGTATGTTGAGTTTTAGTATCAGTCAAAACATGATGCTTTCCAGTAGCTTGAGGTGTCATTTAAAGCAATTTTCAGATCCTGAAACAAATTTATTTGGTTTCTTAGAGGTAGTGCTGGGCTTGTGTGGCCAGGAGCTGTCTGCTTTGGATGTTAGGTTTCTGCTGTGTCAGAAAGGAAGAGCTCCAGCCTTCCCCAGAGATCTTAGACAGATTTTCCTGGGAGCAAGCAGATCTATCCATATTCCTCTGCTCTGGATTATGCTGATAGGCTCTGGCTGCCTCCTCGGCCGAATTCCCTTGATGTCAGTGTTGTGAGATTACTGCAGCTTGGTTCCGAGGAGAGCACTTTTGCTAGCAAGAAAGCACAGTCTAAAGGGGAACCTAAAAAGCTCCTCAGATGTTTTATTCATATTGAACTCGCTTTACAAATTTTGCAAGCATCTGTAACTGCAGCTGAGCTCAGTTGGGTTTTCAACTCTTCAGAGATTCACGCCCAGTCTTCTTGTGTAAAAAAAGATGTGCAACTGTATTGTGTTGTTTTCAAGTAAGCATAGCTACTGGTCTGTTTAAGAAAATGTAGACACAATTACTTACAGGCCACTGCTGCACTGGCAGAGGCACCTCAACTGCTTAATCTACACAACTGGGTTTTTTTATTGTGTTTTGACAGGTGGAGAACATTTTGCAATCAACTACTCTGCCCTTCTTGATGCAAAAGAAGGGTGGGATGGCAGGGTCTTGACACTCCCTGCAAAGTTAACTTTCAGGAGTTCGTCACAGGTATTTCCTTTACAATTTTATTTTGCTCTTCACAATTTCTGTAAAAAAAAAACCAAACCGGAGACTTGAAGGTGGTTGTCATCTGCCTAAGCAATGAGGCCTGCAGTGCAGTGAAATGAAGTTTTTAGGCTGAGCGTTTACCATGAATTTAGGAATACATGACTACTTCTTCATACCTTAGGAACTCCTAGATGTCCTTAAATAGGTGAAGTATGCTTGTGTGTTGTCCTGTAGCTTTTATCCTTTTTTTTTTTTTTTTAATTTATTTCCAGTTTACCTATGTATCTTGGAAATAATGGTGTTCCACATACTTATGTGTGTATTCCTATAGTCTGTGATAGTTGGAAAGTTTTGCCATATTTTTATCCGAAAATAATTTAACCAATATTTGAGTTTCAGAAAAGTAAAACCTTCTTACTTATAAAGAAGGTGCTTTTTTTAGTATGAGAGTTGTGAAGCTCTGAAAAAGACTTTTCAGAGAATCTGAGGAATCTCCATCCTTGATGATTTTTGAGGACTCAGTTGCACCAGGCTCTGAGATAACGGGTCTAACACTGGAGTTAGCCTGCCTTTGAGTAGGAGGCAGGACAAGTAAAATTTTCTGATTCTTAAATATGGCTTGATATTTTTTTTCTGTGGTTTTTGTAATTGCATGCAATTAGAACCTGCAGATGTATTTTAATTTCAAGTTCTGTGTCTCCTTTGTTTCAGAAGAAAAAAATGTGCATTGTGTATGAGAGTGGTACTAGGGTGGTTGAGAGCAAGACAGGGAAGTTTAAGAGTAGAGACATAGGTAGTGATTGCGGCTCCTGTTCTGTGCGTTTTCAGCCAGCCTAGATTTTATAGGCACAGGAGAATGTAATTCTGTGAGCGGTGGAATATACCTCTGGGTGATTAGAATAGGAGTGTATCCCACAGAGCAGCTGCTTCCATGTCTGTTAATGTTACCCCTAAGTAAACTGATTTTCCTATCAGATTTATTTCAGCTTTAAGCTTAATGGGAAGTATAGCTTGTTTTTCTGAGGAGAGGCATTTCTAGAGACTCTGGGCTGTTTGCCAGTGGATTCTGCTCATTTTTTTAATACACGTAATATTTTTAAATCTCAGAATAAAACACATCTCGTATCACTGACAGCATCGTTCACCATAACTGAAGAAGAAAAGGCTAAGGTAAATTCTATGATTTGGTATTATGTTTACTCTCCTGCTTAAACTTATGGACAATCTAAACTAAATCCTGGGAGCTAAGGATGTACTTACCTCATGACTCAGCTGTTGGCTATTAATCATATATAAGTTCTACTGATTCTAAAAGAAAGAAAAGGGGAGTTAAGATGGTGGGTATTTGTTGTTTTAAAGCACCAATATTTAGTATTGAAAATCTATAAACTTCTATTATATTTCTAGCCATGGGGGTTTTTTGTTGTTTTTTTTTTTGAAGAATTGTCCAGGCACACAGAACTGCAATGAGGAGCATGCTCACCTTTTGTGCCTAGCCACCATGAGAAAGTTTTTTGTCTTTCTAAAAGGGTGGAATTACCCTCCACTCATTGAGAAAAGGTTTCTGTATGATCTGATACAAAAATCAGATGTGTGGGGAGCCTGAGAAATAAAATTCTTGTAAGAGAGGCATAGCTTATGCTTGCCTCTTGCTTTTTAACTAGTCGTTCTTCCAATATGACTTTCTGTTCTTGGCTTCTGAATTAACATGGTTTCTAAGAGGTCAAATAAACCTTCAGAATTACTTTGATTGCAGCAAACAGTGTTAGTTTAGATAATTTTTTATTAGACAACTCCCCACTGTCCATCAGTTTCATCACTAGAGTAATCTCTTCACCAGATTTTTTTTTTTTTTTTCTCCCCCAACCCCTCATTACCTTCATAGGCTGCTGGGTTGCAAGGGATCATTTTTAAGGAGCTGTGGCTTGGTTGGCAAAAACACTGTGATTATTTCTCTTCATGCAGAATAAAATAGTTTGCTTCACCCCAGAACACTTTTGCCATGCTTGTATCATGTGAAATCTAAAGGTCATGTGGATGAGGCTTACCTGAAGAAGTCCTGAGGACTAGACTTCTCAGTCTTTCCATGGGCCTATCCCATGCATTCCTCTCCACCTTTAAAACCAGTAGTCTGTTTGGAGATTGGGCACAGGGACCTCTTGTGCCAGTATTCTGTTTTACTGGGGATCTTTTGCACTCTTACCTTCGATTACTGTAATTAGACATAAATCCAGGCTTGGCCTTCTCATAATTGAATATCAAGTGCCCATTCTGTTAAGATGAAAGCCAAAATTAAACATGATACAAAGTAAAACTATACATGAGCTAGAGAACTCATTGTTCCTGGATAAAGATCTAGTAATATTTTAAAAAGATTGGATATTTGTATAGCTAAGAATTATGCTTGGAATTACCATAAATATATTTTTTGGAAACTTTATTTTTAAAGGAGTAAGCCGTGCAGTAGCTGGCTGGGTTAGAAAAATAGCTTCATAAATGGTTTTCTGTCAAGTTCAATGTGAATTGATCTGTAGCAGTTGGTGATGTCTAAGGTAAGACTGTAAGCTATGGTGATCTCAGTCTACAGTGAAAATTCCTGCAATCTATTACTATACTTGAAACTTTTATAGTGTGGGTTTTTTCCAACTTGAACTTGATAGACCTCAACAAGTTCTTGGGGACTATTCCATAGTTAGGTAAGCCTGGCTCAGCTGCATTTGAACTTACTAAGTGAACAGGTTTTGTGATTAAAATGTGTGGTGAAGGTGTGTGGAGAATGCTGTTAATTTTGAAAAATAAAGCCTAGAAATTACGGAACACATCATGTTTCACATGCATAATATTTGCCTTTGGGCTGTGGCCAAGCCTAAGGTGTTTCAGAATTAAATCAGTTTGTGCAAGGAAATTAAGATCGGCTGGAGAAGACGCCATGTGTTATATTTCATCCATACCTTCAGCTATCATAAATGCTCTCAATATCAGATTTTATTTATTAGAAATCATTATTTAAACCTGTTCATGGGTGTGGTGAAGCTGACACACGTGTGACTAAGTTGATACTAAATGTTGACTCTGGGGACAGAAAAGAGAAGAACTAATTATGTAGTCATGGCAATGCCATGCTAAGTTGGTCCTGTCAGCTTTCAGATGGTTTGCTTGCACACTAGGCTGCTGTGCTGGTTTTAAAAATTTTACAAACCCTGTGCATTTTCTGTGCCGCTGGAAGAAAGTGCTTGGTTGCCTGTGACAAGGTGAATTTTTGGGTTGACAAAAAATAGGAATGTTGCTTATTTGAGTGTCCATGCCAGCTGTACTCCCACAGTGCTTCAGGGGCTGTGAACTGTGTGCCTCTGCCCTCAGCTGGATGTTTTT
Organism: Ceryle rudis; assembly: GCA_033439905.1. Classification (NCBI taxonomy): domain Eukaryota; kingdom Metazoa; phylum Chordata; class Aves; order Coraciiformes; family Cerylidae; genus Ceryle; species Ceryle rudis. The sequence continues at coordinate 21,616 of JAAGNO010025003.1, forward strand.
GATGCTGAATGGGAAGTGGTAGTGAAAAGCATGAAAGGGAGTTCTCCTATCTGAGCACATTGCATGGGACGGATGATGATAATTTTGATCTGCTTTTTACCAGGCTTGCTTCCCTTAGCATCCTTCAAATTGGTGGGAGTGCAGCAGTTTCTTAAACAAACTGGACCCTGTAATTCCTCTTCCCACTATTGGGATGGCTTAAGGAGCTACTTTAGGGTGTGGGTTTTGGGGCTCACTGGTGTGTCAGTAGTTTGAAGGATGGCCGCAGTGCCAGCACTGGTCCTACTCTGTGGCTTGAGCAGGGGCTCTGGCACATCTGCACCATCTGCTGTGATGCTTTCTGATGCCATTAGGTGCCTTCTGTGACCTCCTGCTTGGGTTTACAGCCCCCCTAATAACATGAACTGACCTTCCAGAACCCATTTTCCTTAAGTGTAAAAGCACAGATAATTCTCTGTCCGTTTTTCTCTACTGGAGTTTAACCTTGGACAGAACTGCCTGCCCTGATGCAAGCTGATGGTCCACCATAGGTCTTGCCTTTTACTTCACTCAGAAAGCACAGGATCATTCCCTCGCCAGCACTTTTTCTACATCAAAACTTAATAAGCTTCATTTCAGCCTCACTGAACCAATAGCTTCACCAAACATCTGCTTTCCCCAAAAGCTTTGAGAGTTCACTGATTTTCAGAGTGCTTGGAAATTACACAAATACAAGTGAAGTCAGTGAAAATGATGAAGTCATTCCAAAGCAGCTTGCTTTTTTTTTCCCCTAACTATTATCTACAGCATCTTCTGTTCCTTGAAAGTGGTGGGACTTCAGGCAGAGCCTTGCTGTGGCAGAGCTTAAGGAGAACCTTTTGTGGTTCCCTCTTGGCTACCTAGTGCAACTGGAGAAGCTGGAGACAGCAGATTGACAGGGGAAATTGCATTTTTTCAAAGTCACACACAGATGTTTGTTGTCTCAGTCACTGTTTAAAGGGTACGAGCTAAACTCTTTTGATTTGTGAAGGGAGTAAACACTGGGTTAGGGAAGGGAGCTAGTTAATATTTACATAATTCTCTTTCAAATAAATTTGAAGATGAAGACACTTTGATGCAAAGGGTTGTGTTTTTAACTGAGCTCATGGCAGTTCAGAGGAGGAGAGATCTGGTGCTAACACTGATGTAGGTGTGCTGAGTGTAGTGGTTGACCGTGGTACAGGGGAGTGTAATGGAAGCAATTGCCTGAAGTAGTAGGAAACTACATCAAGAAAAAACATTCAGGCAATGTGTTGGTCATTACACATGGAACTGGGAAACTAATGTGTTACTCCTCTTCTTTACTTTCTTGTTTCCATTCAAAACTTAAAGATATTGAAAGGTATTAGAAGGAATTCAGCACACGGCTGACTTACCCAGACAAAATACTTCATTGCAAAACATTTTAGTGAACCTCAAAAGTGCTTCAAGTGTTTCATTATTTTAAACTAAGCACCTTAAAAAACAAATAAAAAAAAACAAACCAAGCATGCCTCTGTCAGTAAGAGCAGTTGTTGATTCTACATATACAATACTGTGAAATAAACCTTGAGTCTTCTTTTTGGAACTATGAAAGTGCCAAATAATAGCCTGTATAAATATCTTGATCATGTCCTTGATACTGACATCGTTGTCTAATTCAACTGAAGTCATGTTGCAATCAGTGAGTGCTGAGCATCTCCAGCAGCTTTTAGAAGCTAAGCCTGTGAAACAACAAAGTCTGATGAGAAGCAGTTCCTTTCAGTTAGATATGACACATTTACAGTGTACAGAAACAGAAAAAGAAACCTAGGCAGTCAAATGGCAAAATTCAGCTATTAAATTGGAATAAATCCTTTTCAAATTGTGGACCAAGTTTGAGTATCACTTTCTTTACAAAATTAGCATCGACTCCATGGAATGCTCTCAGGTTTCTGCTCCAAGAGATGACTAAGCCCAGCTTGCAAGCACCATGTTAATTATTTACACTTTCTAGCCCCAGCAGAGTGGTTGGTTTGTACTGAAACTTCATACTAATAACTGTGCTGTGGATTTTTTATCCAAAGATCTCAAAGAACTAAACAAACACTGAATTAACTTTTGCTACATGGAGCATGAAGTAAAAATTAATTTTTAATGCAATTCAATTTAAAGATTAAATTAAGAGGTAAAGTGAAAGGCGTACAAAGTTGTTAGCTGGCTTGCCGTTCCAGTGCTCTTGCTATTCTTTTCTGACTCATGGAGAAACGGCAAAGGTGCACACAAATTGGGTGGTTTTGTCAACGTATTTATTCAGAACTCATATGGGTGCTTTTTCCTTACGGTGATTAGTCAGTTTTATTGAATTGAGAAATGGGCATTAGTTGAAGGTAGCCAACATTAGACTGATTTTTCAGAGCCTTTGAGCAACATCAAAATTGAGACATTTAAAAATAACTTACTATGTTGCTTTACAGTTATAATCTTTTAAGTCTGGTCTTTATATATATAGAAAATGTAGATTTAATAATATGGTCTTTTAATTTCAGATTTTGTACAGCCATGCCATCCATGCTTCAGGGTTCTTCGTTGCTTTTTTTGTTTCCCTTTTATTGACAAGTGCAGTTTTTTTCATTGTTCATCGAACCCAAATATTAAAATGGAGCTTCCATAGTAAAAACCAGGTGAGTCATACTGTCTTGGAATGGTAATTTTCCTTAAATTTTTTCTTTGGTCATATCTGGTGATAGAACTTGCTAACTAATACAGGTTATCTAAAGAGTTTTTAAAGATAAATAAAAAGCCACCAACTGATGGATTGGATTTGCAAGTAATGTAAACTCTACAACCTCTAATCTTGAGCACAATCAGATTTAGAGGGGAGTATAAGAATGAAAATCTAACCAAAGAACTGCTGTCAGCACCTGGATGTTAGCTTCAGATTGAAGGAAAATTACCCTTTGGCTATTGGTTTCTTTTTGTATTCCTCCCTTCCTCCTTGCATCTTCATTCCTCATGATGAGAGGCAGGATATCTGTGGTTTATAAGCAGTTGCCCAGGGAGTAGACCACTCGCCTTGAGCACAGCAGACCTGTGTCCAAATTGTGTTTCTGGTTATCAGGAACAGGGATTTGAATTGAGGTTTCTTAGTTTTAGGATGTGCCTTAATCTCTTGAGTGATTAAGTGTAACAGTGGGGTTTGGAGCTGAGCATTTCCAGTGTTCCTTGTTCAAGCTGTGCCAGTTTGGAGGAAGTATTTCAGTACATAGTAAGATGGAGAGAGAAATTACACAGTCTGATAAATATTCATCAATTTGGCCCAGGTTCCAGCCCTTGCTTCTATTAATTATTTATGTATTTAAAGTGGAGCAATTTCAATGGGAAGGAGCTAGAGACCTCAATCAGAATATTACAGTGATTGAAGCAGTCCTTTAAGATAGGTGTGTTCAAAGGTTTGAACACCTCCTCTGGGGTGGCGGTGGATCTCCCATCCCTCTGGAGTGACCAGAGGAGCTCACAAATCATTTCCAGCTATGTTTTCTGCAGTTGAAAGTTACCCTGTCAGTATTACTTCTTCTAGGTCTGAAAAAATAATCCCTTTAAATGGAAAGGCCGTGCCTTGTTTCTTTTTACAGATAAAGCTGTGATAGTGAAATCATAAGAAAGGGCCAGTTTCATCCTAGCCTCAGATATTTATAGTGGGGTTTTTGTATAGGAATTTTGATAGCCCTCAGTCTCAAGGGAGTCTCACTGAACTGTGAACTAACTGAGTTACTTCCATCTTCTGTGGGTATTAGTTTTTCATGTTGTTCACCTCATAATACTGTAATCTTGCCATATATAATTTTTATAACATGATAATTTTTTAAAAGTTGGCCTAGAAAGTTTATAGTGGGAGATAACTGTATAAAAGGCTTTCACAAGCCTACAAAGTCAGTGTAGAGTCTTCTGTCTTCTTCATTCATTTCTTCATTTGTATTCTAGATCAGTTGTATACAAAAGGTTCAGCCTGAAACAGAAGTAGTAAATTTTATTTCAGATAAATAACCCAGTGTTACTTGTGTAATGAATGCTCAGTGTAATTTTATTTTTATAATCTGAAGCTTACTCCCTGGTTTGTTTGTTTGGGTTTTTTTTTTTAGGGGATACAGCATGAACTTAGCCAAAATCACAAACTGGAGCATTCTCCATTTAATTCAGGTGATCTCTTTAGTGAAGATATGATTATGAATGAACAGATCATCAATATTCTGTCCTTTGAAGAATCTGGGAACATGCTTCAGGCTTTAGAAGAGTAAGAATTCACTGCTATTACATCACATTTATTACCTTTATCATCAACCAAACCTTTGAATATGTTTTGAGTATCTGCCCTTTAATTTTATTCATAGTGTCTGTTTATGCACTACCTCAGGTTTTTGAACTGTATTAAATAGCCATCTGTGGGAACTGAAAATTGTTATATTTCATATTGCTTCACTTATAGAAGTCACAGCTGCTTCTAGGACTTAGGCATGCAAGTTTTCCAATCCATATGAACATCTAGCTTTGCCTCTCTGTAGTTCACTAAATAAAGGGAAACTTCTGTGTACAAGAAAATGTTGAAAGAGTGTATTCAGCTACTGCACAACACATTCTGCTTTCAAAAGGATGGGGTTTGTGCTAGAAAAGAGAGCCCCTGTTGGGTGCCAGCAGTGGTCTTTAGCAGCATATTTTGGAAACACCCAGATCAGAATCTAAGTAGAGTGACAGTTTGTAGTGCTGCCAGGAAGATACCACGTAGCTGCAATCAGAGGAGCCACTGGTTAGAGCAGAGAAACTCGTAATGTTTTGAAACGCCAGTCAGGGCTGTTTGACAGAGCTGAGCTGCTGTTAAAGGTCATCTGTTCTTCAGTGGAATTTGATAAAAAGGTCTGGTGTGAGGACAGAGCAGATTTTGTTTGTTCAGTCTTACCATTAGCTCCTGGCAAGTCAGGTTACGTGCAGTATTATGCAACTATAAAATCTGTAGAAACCAAAAAGGAAGATATGGACCATGCATTTCCTTGACAGTTGGGATACTTATCTCTGTAAATTGCATATTGATCCTTGCTTTTATAACTATATAGAAGTCTTATACTGAAAGTCATTAAGTGAATATTAAGAAGAACAGGATCAAACTTTTTTTTAACTCGCCTTAGTATTAATTTATTTCAGGGATAGTGAATACCTAGACAATTTTCAGATATACTGTGGTTTCTAGAGGTAAATATTCTGGCAAACCTTTGGATTTTTTTTTATAACTGGATTATTTTTAAACCCATAAAATAGGATTTATTTATTATTTTGAGAATGTGTCCAGGGACTAAATGTTTTTAATGTTCTTACACAGTTAGCACAAATGTCTCTTTTGCTTCTGCTTCTTTCCTCACAGTTCCTATTTTTCTCTACCTCTAAGGAGCCAGAGCATTGTAGTGAAAGCAATAGATGCCCATTAACGAACAGTCACAAATCTTCTTCACTTTTTGAGTTATCTTTCCTGTCTTCCAGGATGAGGATGGTAGATGGACCACAAAGGCATCCAGAGTTACAGTGGTTCCTGCTATGAAAGGTGATTGAAAGGGTGATAGACAGTACTGTGAAGGGCTTAAATCAGCCTCTGCCTGTTAGTGATAGGGGCTTCCAAATCCCTATTTAGATTACCCCAATTCTTCTCCTTTCTTGTAGTTTTAAACTGGGCCTTCTGATTCATTTGCTGTTGCCTGCATTGTCACCTGCATCCAGGTGACACGTGGATGCACTTACTATATTTTTTTTCTTTCCTTCATTTTATTGGCACTCATTGCATATGCATATTCAATTACTATAGGCTTCTTCCGCTCCTCTCTTACTGCTGCTGCAGTTTATCTGAGTGATGGAGGATCCCTGCAATGTGAACTTCTACACCAAGTTGCCCTGAGTTCCCCTTCTCTCTCAGAGGTGAAGAAGGGCACCTTAAGAGTATGATTATTCTTGTTTTAAAATAGACTCCAAAAGATGAGTCATATGGCTGCTGCACCCACTGACCCTACAGCCCAGAGCCTTGGGCTAATGAGCTTGGCTGTAGCGGTCTGGAGGTGAGATGAATCCCAGTCTTGCAGGCTGGTTGATAAAAAAGGCTACAGCATTACTTCAGAGCCTATATTAGATACATGTCTTACTGTTTCTGCTTTCTTCAGTAGGTATAGTACACCACTTGTTTTATCTCCCATTGTTAAAACTTTTATATGACATTTAGCTTAAGATGCTACCTCATATCCTAATGTTGATTCTTTATGCATTCTCCAAGTTGGGCCAAAGCAGTCCTTTAATTTCTGATCTATATTCCTTAAAGGTCTCATTTTAGTCTTGTACTTCATAAGCAGTTGTACATTATCCAGGTTTGCAGCTGATTCCAAAGACAAAGATAAAATACTGTAGCATTGCCTTAGGAGCTTCTGTGACAGCCATCTAGGCTAAAACCAGAGTAATCCGTCTTTTTACTGAACTACCTGCTTTAAGGATAGTAATTTGCAAAACGTAATGGGAAAAACAAAGATTGTGCATTTGTAATCTGTTCATGGATAGTTGGAATGTATTTTGTGCTTGAGTAAAATGTAATTTTACTAATTGTGGTCAGTCAGATTTTCAACAATATTGTCTTTTGGTTTATTACATTTACTGTCACCCAGTAGAATAATTGGTTTTACTTTAAGGAACTGAGGAATGAGCCTTGCATTGTCTTACAGGAGTGGCAGTACGCTGACAGAACTGCGTTTGTACTTTGAGCACCTTTTTTTTCATGCGATATGTATACCGTATGAATTTTAGCATCATAATCCTGTTTTTTACTGTTTGGGGAGGCAAAAGTAGATGTGCTTTTGTTAGAGATCTTTTGATTTGATGCTTCAGATATTTTCAACCAACATCATCTTGCTTGTATTCTAGTTTGGTAGTTACTTCTGCAAGTATTGGTGCAGCTATGTGTCATTTTCTCTGCATGGCACACGTATAAGCCTGCCAGTGTAATTGCTATATTCTTTTTAAATTGCACTGTGGTAGTAAACATGGTTGCAGTCACTCTGGTGCTTTGTTCTTTTGTCCAGACACAAATGAGAAAATTACTTTTCTGAGTAAGAGCCACGGGACTTTTTTGTCCTCTTTAACATGGAAAGCTATGATAATAGTTAACGTCTTTAAGAAGTGACAGTTCCAAGATGTTCGGCAAATACATTAAGAGCGCATGTTCAGTATTTATGGACAGGGAAATCTTTGGAGTGTAGACAGTTTGCAATGTCAGGAGGATTGGCTGGAGAACAAAATATACCTTTAATATTTCATAAGGAAGCTTCTTAGTTGCTCATTTTTTTGAGTTTTGTCTTAATAAGTCATTTCTTTGGTGTACATTTTATGCAGCAAGATAGCTTGGCTTTTATTCTCAATAGGTTCCTTACTGTGTACATTCCTCAATATTATCCCATTGGCAGCGAATGCTAATGAGAAGAAGCTAATGATTTGAATATTTGACATGTACACTAGAAGATCATGTTCCAAAATGTGGGGAGTTCTTCTGTATGTGTAGAACAGAATATGAAGAGAGCTCAGCAGTTTGGGTTTGTGTCCAGTGTGATGACATCTGACCACGCTCGTAGTCTTGGAAGATACAGATAATGTTAAACGCAACTTAATTTCTTTAACTGGCTTTCCACTACTACAACTTTTCTTTTTCATCTTCGTTTTGTACAGCTATGCTTCCTTGAGTTTGGCAAAGCTCTAGTTGAAGTCGAACCTGCTTACTGATACACAATACATGCTGCCAGTTATTTTGGGAAATCACTAACTAATATATATGAATTGTAGCTGACTTTTTTCTGATGGTAGTGGGCATTGAAGCTGATGTACTAGAGAACAGGATCACACTGTCTCCAGAGAGCCTTGACAGAAAAGTCAAAAACAATTTACTACTGTTTTAGAACAGCACTTTTTCTTTCTAAATGTAAATTTCCTGCTGTACATCTCAATTTAATTTGCTTGGGAGCAAATATGTGGGGTTTTTAGCCTTGAATTCAAATGGAAAGTAAGAATAAAAGATGACGTTGTCAAAGCAGCTAGACGTGATTATTACTACAGAAAAAATAGTGAGATATAGTTACATTGTTAGTACAACAAACAGAAATATAACAGTAAATAGTAATCTCATTGAATGGACCTCAAAGCCTGCATTTGGAGTTCTGTGTTATGAATGCTGTTTTAACTTGATTAGTGTGTAAACTATATGGTTTTTTTCATCAGAAACTGAAATGCTTAGTAGTTGAAAGGAGCCCATGAGACAGGGGATCTGAAGAAAACAATTTGAAATTAATGAATATGTGGGTTTTTTCATCTAGAAAATGACACTTTTCTTTGATGTTTGCTAACTATGAAGAAATCATATTAAGAATTTTATGGGTCATTTCTACTGTCTACCCATAATTATCAAAAAGAGAGTCTACTTTTGAGAGTAGTGCTGTTAGTGATGCTTTATTCTATACCATTTTGAAAGAAGATTGATATCTGTCATCTGATACTTTACACCATCTGAGTAGATCACTGGAAAATTGGAAGCTGCTCAGGCATTAATACATATAGGCATACTATTAATTTCTGCTTTTGTTAGTATCCAGGCTGAAGTTGGTGCTTTTCAAATCAATGGTAAAAAGTGTGCATAGTTCACTGGAAACAAGACTGGAGTCTTATTACATTCTTCTTGCATAGTAGTTTTTCAGTGAAATTCCATTGTCTGAGCTCTGTTGCAACAGCAGTATTGTAAGAGAGCTGTTATTTTTTAAATTGTTTTGCCGAAGATCACCGATTTATCAGTTTTCATACTTTCTGCAATCAAAGCAGAGATTCTCGGTCTCTTAAATACAGGGTTTATTCAAATGTTTTTAAAACAGGTTAAGAATTGAAATAGCTTTGTTCTCTTTATATTGCTGTGGAGAGTTAAAGGAATTTGATAGTGAAACTAATGCCAAATCTAGTGCTTAGACTTTTGGCAGGTTTTCATTAATCACTTTTTTTTTTTTTTTTTTTTTTTTCCTGAGGAGCCACTGGTCTCTCAGCTCCATTTATAATCTTTTTCAGTTTTGGGGGTTTTAAAAAAAAATTGGCTATATATCATGAGAATCCTATTTCTGTTTTTTTCAGCACCTATCTTTTTCTGGAAAGCTGAACTCAACCCGTGACTCATCAACGTGAAAGCATTCTTAGATAATCATCACATACCTACCTTAGCAATTTTATTTACTGGTAGGATGTCCTGTATTCTCTATAAGCTTACATTTCAGATGTGCTGAGGTTAGCCTTAGCTGTTTAACAATGTTGAAGGTCTGATGGATGAACTCCCCCAAGTCAGACCTGGCTGTAGGCCATTGCAGCTACTGGTTTAGCACAGAGCTTCTTCAGACCTCCTCTAACACAGGCAGTCTGTGCCCAGCCTGGCAGTGGGCAGAGGCCAGAAAAAAGCAACAGCTCCCACTCTGGCATGGGAGGGGTGAAGGATTTGAGCAGTCAACAGCTGTTGGTGGCCATTCAGATCTCATGCCATTACCTCTGCTTCTACTTCAGCAGTTTTGGTCTCCTGCATAGATTTGCATGTTGTCATGCTGCAGTCTGCATAGACTGTGCCCTGAAGTGTTTGCGATCTCTGTTGTGACTGGATGAGAAGGAGAGTGTGGGAATCTGAGGAGGGAAATAAGGAAGGTGAGGCTGAAGGGAGGAAGCCATGGCACTGCACTGCACACAGGGTCTGCATTGACACAGCAATTAAAAATGGAAGAACAAACAAACAAAGCCCCCCCAAAAAACCAAGAAAGAAAACAAAACACAGCCCAGCTTCGTGATGTTGTATTACTAACCTCACAGTAAACAGATAATTTAGGAAACAAACCACATTTCTGCAATTGGACACCTTTGATGCCCATTATATGTGAATGATTTTATTTGCTTACTGTGACTAAACCCAGCACTGGCATATACTGTTTCACGTCTTGGCTTTATGATTCTTCCTGTCTGACCCTGTCTTCTTCTTCACTTCTCTGAAGTGTGACAAGCCAACATGGGCCCTGAGATTTCCTTTTTGTTCTCCTTTTCCCTTCCTCAATGCAGCTGACGCATTGGCATTGTGTCTGTGGGTGCAGGAGATGTCTTATTCTGTCTTGGGCAGTAGCAGTGGATACCACCACGCTGGGGGCAGCTGTGTGTTGCATCTGTCCACCCCTGGCTGTGTTCCCCTCCCCAGCATGAACTGGTGCAGCTGCAGCGCCAGGGTGCTCTGGGTCACAGCTGCAGCAGGGCATCTGGGATGGTGGAGGCACAAACCATCTGCAAACAGCCCTAAGTTAGTTACTTTTCAGCAACGCTGTGTATCATGAAAGAATGCTTTTGCGGAAACTTCTACCACAGGGCTCCCGCTCCCTCTGGATACTCTTGAAGTACATATGCTACTAATTGGCTACCATTTGCAGATGAGAGATGAGTCTCTGAATGTAATAAGATTTTGTGTTTCAGTGAGAAAACATCACTAAAGGGGAGTTTGCTTGATATTTCTTTCCCCTTTAAACTTCAGAATGTTGTGTCATGACAGTTTCTTTCTGAACTCTGAATTAATTTAAAAAAATGTCATAAAGGCATTAGTTCATTTTAGGACTGTAATGTTCAGTTACTGTTACATTCTCCTGTTTCAAAATTCCGTCTATGGGAATAATAAGGCTTAAAGACACAATTATTTTGCAGCTATTGAGAGGTTTCCTTTTTTGGGCATGGTGTGTTTGGTTTTTTAATTAAATTTACTTCTTTCTTTTTAACACTAGTTGCTTTCCCATGTTCTTTTATTAGGTCTGTGGAAGACATCAGATTCTCAAGCATACTCTCTGCTTCTCTGTGTTTGGCATCTGGGATTCTCCCTTCCTAGATCTTCTTTGACAGATCTTTAAATCCTCTTTCTCTTCAAGTGAGTGAAAAATCTTTACACTTGCTGTTTGCAGCTTCATTTTCTACACTTCTGTTCACCTTTCCTCCTCCTACACTTTTGTGCCCTACCTTCTGTACTGTGCTCATCCTTTTTCTGCATGCTTTGTCCAACAGAAGCTTTGATCTTTTTCATCAATAGGCTGCCATCTGCTACCTGTACTTTGTTGCCTTTCATGTTTCTGTTATGTTGGATATGCTCAGGAAGAGACGTGAGACCTTTTAAACATGAATTACTTTAACAGAATGAAGAGCATTTAATGCAACTTATTAAAACTACCTCAGTTTGAGGAGGCACAGAATGTTAGGTTAGGTGCTTGGGTTTTTTTCCTAGGTGTTGCAAAACATTACACATTTAAACTGGATGATTGTAAGCATTGCTCTTGTGATAGGCTTGTGTCTGAAAGCATTTGATTTATTATATGAACAGGATTCCTGTTTTGTAGCATTGACATCTAAGACTCACATACTATATTGATGCAGCTTGTTAAGGCTGCCCTCAACCCTCATTTGGACTAAGAGATTGAAGCAAGGTTTCTGGTGCGTGTGATGAGCTTGTCTCACTCCTGCTGGCTCCTGCATGAAGGAAGCAGACCACTAGACTGCATCATGTGGAAGGTAGATTGGAAATTTTTATGGGTGCAACCTTTCTTTAGCTGCCACTGGAAAAGGTAATGGTCTGGCTGCTGTCTTCCAGGATATGGCCTGGGAGAGCTATGGCTTTTAATTTTTCTCCATGCTATTACTAGAATTGCTGGAACAGTTATTAATTACATTGCTGGAACAGTTCATGTGCTGCTTCTGCTTTATTGTCTTCTTCACAGATGTCTTTTAAATACACCTAAGATCTTAACAGCCTCATCACTCACTTGCTGACATATAAGGGTCAGGTGAACTACACCTATTGCTCCTCATGCATGT